>JAQIVZ010001256.1:0-37064 GCA_034700945.1 Arrhopalites spinosus
CACACAAAACTAAAGTCGCCTTTATTCTCTAAAGTTCTAAAAAAGGTTGACTCAAGTTGGGCCTCGACTTGCGTCCAATTAGGCCGGACAATCTTCTTCACACACAAAATAAATACGTCGGACAAGTTAAAGTCGCTTTTATATTCTAGTGTGCATTGGACCTGACTCAAGTTGGGCCTCCACTTGCACCAGAAGGGCCGGCCCATCTCGTTCACACACAAAATAAAAAGACGGACTAGTTTGAACCAGCTTCATCTTTCCTAGTCTGTGCTCGCTCTAAGATGAGACTCTCATCATGAGAGAGATACCTACAGCACACAAGACAAGCCAAAGAAGAGTTTTGTACTATGTAAGACACAATACAAAGGTGTACATAATAATAAAGCACAGGTGAGTAGAATCATTACAAGTTTCGCCTCAAGACTTTTCTCCCCTTGAATCCCTCTCTCATAGATGAACAAGACAGAAAAGAATTCCAATAGTCTTTGGTCCAACATTAAGTACAATACAAGTATGAACTTGTTCCCTCAACGGGTGTAAGTGTAGTCTGTATAGTGTACAGTGTAGAGTATAACCACCAAGAACCATTTATTATCATACCTGGGTAAGGTAAAAACCAAAAACCTCAAGTAGCCAACATTGCAAGAGAGAGATACACACACAGTCACAAAAATCATATTCACAATTATCATGACGAGTTTGCTTTGAGAGTCAGGATTGTTGAACTCTCTTCATACTCATAAGCAATTCCAATCCAATTCTGTTTGTTTTCGTTCTTCCCATTTTTGTTTTCTTAGCCTCCAAATCGGCAAATTTTTATTGTGGTCAAGTGTTCAGTTTTTTTTTCTTGAAGGGATATCGAGAAAAAAATAAATATTCAAAATTATTAATTGAAAATATTCAAGTGAGCATGGGAGGTCCCTGGACAAGAAAAAATGAAGAAGAAAAGAAGACGATGGCTTGTTTACTGATAATTTATTAAACTGTTTAATTATAATTATGAGTTAATCTTTTTTTTAATGTGCCTAAGTGATATTATCAGGATTTATCTTTTCTGAATAATTTCCGTGAATCCTTTTCCAAAATTATTTTTCTCAAAATTTTGCGAGAAAGTAATTAAAGTGAGTGATTGTGAATTTTTGTGCTTGTTGTTTCGTTTTTTGGAAAATATAAAAAAAATTTTCATTTATCATGGAGCTAAGGAATCACTTGATCGTTTTTGTAGTGACGCTATGGATCTTTTTTGTGTCTGGAGGTGTGTAACGTTTTTTTATTATTGGATATATAATTTTATATTTAATTTAAAGATTAAAAAAAAAGTTAATTGACAATAGCTAGTTTTAAAATTCCTTCCTTTTTGACAACTAAAATTCCCGTGTGGTGTGGACAATAGAATTTGGAAGCATGAACATTGGACAATTTAAAGATTATCAAGTAAACGCAATTTATTTGTACTCGTATAACAACTAACCAACATGCAAAAACATAATTTGTTTGCATAATTCTCTGCCTGTGGACCTATACCGGTCGGTCATTGAACGCTTGGTAGTTGATAGTCATGGGATAATAATTGAATTGAATAATTAATGTATCTTGTAATATTATCATGATTCCCAAATATATATATATATATTTCTTTAAAATCATATTGTACATGTACTATACACACACAAAAAAATATATTCTGTCAAATGGGAGGTTTTCTTCTTTTATTCCTTTTATTATTATTACCAAAAAAATATATGAATGAATCCTCCTCCTTTGGTTCCCGTGTGAACTTTTTATGTTCACCACACACGGTACAAGTTTAACAAATATAAATCTATTTGATTATGTATTTTATATTCAATTTCCACACCACTACACTCTTCATCATAATCTCTCTTCAACTCCTTCTTTTTTGCCTTTTGGGTAAAAAAATGAAGAATTTTGTCTAATAGAATATTAACTTACCGGTATCTTAATTTTAATGTCTTTTAAAAGATTTTTTTCTCTTAAATTCCGTTTGCTTGCAGTCAAACTTTAAAAAAAAAGTCTAATTATATTTTTAGCTTGTTTAAAATATCCCTTTAGCTTTAAACCTACAATAATACTCTACAACAATGGATAATACATAAGAATTAGATATCCAAATCCTCCTTCATTGTTGAATGACTCAGATTTTGTGAAAGTGGAAATGTTCTCGTCAAGTTCTTTGAGGCGACGAAAAGAGGAGCAGCTTAAGATACAAAAGTACGTGAATGAGAGTACAAATAATATATTATCAAAAAAATACATGAAAAACACTTTTCATCAAAATTTCAACTTGAATATTTATCATCAAATTAAGGGGATTTTCAGACTAAAGTAGTACCACTCATGGAAATTAACGTGAAGGTGACTTTGGGGTATAATCTTTTAGTCTGTAAAATACAAAGAGGAAAAAAAATTAAACCGGATGAAAAAAAGATTTAATAATATGTAAATTAAATTCAGTAGAAAACAACAACAATATTAATATCAGCTACCTCCTACCCTCCTTAAAAAGTCTTTAGAGAGAGAGAGAGAGTAAAGGTGGAGGTGGACTGCATGTGCAATTTTGTTCTTGTTGCATCTTGGAAATTCCAAAGACACTCATATTCTTCATAATCAACTCTCTTCTCTCTGTACAATTTATTTGTTTTGAATATTGAACAGAGAGAGAGAGAGAGAGAATTGACATCCGGTTTCTCAATCAACTTTTTAAAAATTACGTGAACAATGAGCATAAACTAAAAATATTGTACAATGAATTATTTTGAATAATATTGAAGGGATTATTGTAATATAAAAAATCATTTCTATTTTTCTATATATAGTTTAGTAAGGTAGGTTAGAGGTACACAAATTCCTCCTCTATGTGTATATTAATACTGAAGTACATTTAAAGATAAATGGTTTTGATAAAAGGAATCCCAAAAAAAGACTCTTCCTACTTTACATTCTCTCTCTCCTTGTCTCTCCGACTACATAATGAAGTACAATAAGACTGTGTCAAGTTGGCCATTTGAATGGGAAACTCTGTACACTGTACACAACAATAGACATTTTTCGAAGGCAAAGGAGTTGACTAAAATACTCAGGACCCCATGACGAACTTTTCTCTCTCTCTCTGTCTCTGTACAATTCTCTTTCTCTTACTCACGTTGATGGTGGCGGCTGTTTCTTGCCGCTCCTCCAATTTGTACCGTTAGTGACCTCAAAAAAACGGTGATTCTAAATACACATTTAGTCAGTTTAACTCCTCTAGTTCTCCGACTCTTTTTCTAAACTTTTCATCAATTTAACTTAAATCCCTAAATCCCTCTCTTAACACGCTGTCTCATCTTGTTAAGAGAGAAACACTTTTTTTTGATAAAAGTTAAAATGGACCAATTATAAAATTATAATGGTTCATCATACTCGTACTTCTTTAAAAAAATATTACAATTGTTTTTAATCAATGTTACATCCAATGCATGCATAAAGTCAATTTGAATATCTAAATATTCAAAAAAATATATATTCCAATTTTGTCAGAGTCCTCATTTCCCTATTCTTGAAAATTGTTATTCCAAAAAAATAAGAAAAGAATGAAGACGACATGTGGTTCCCATAAGTAAGAGAGAGAGAGAAATAGGAAAAAAAATTAACCAGAAGGGAAGGAAAAATGTCAGATAAAATTTGTCATGATGAAACACATGGAGAGAATTATGATGCGTCTCTTGAAATTTAGTTCATTAAGACTTTAATATATGTATCTAACTACAATCTTAACAAATAAAAAAGTTAATGGAAGCTCCTTGAGACTTACAATTATTGTTGTACAAGACAGAGAAGAGAGAGAGAGAGAGAAAAAGAGTTTCACAAGTGAAAATGTATAGTTAAAACTTGTTAAATTTATATAGTTTATTATTCTGAGCCACTGAACAATTTAAACTGGGCTAAGAAGAGTTATAAGTAATTTGTATAGTCAAAAAAAACCTGCCACCATTTGTGTTTGTATTTCTTTTTTAGTGAAATCTTTTTTAGTCTTTAAATACATAAGACATAATATGTTATCATGTAAAGTAATAAATAAAATTACATTATACTTGTTCAAACATATAATCTTACAAGCAAAAGTTAACAATATACATTAGCTATATATGTTTTGAGCTATATGTATTACAATAATTGACATGCCATTTTTCTTTTTGCAAGTGTACAAATATATTTAAGAGAAAATTTTGTAGTTCTTATTGTCCTGTCATCTCTATTGTATTTGTATTGCCAATTTTTGCCATGCCATGGTGGTGATGGTGGTCTTGGTTTTTTTGTTTTTATTGTTGTGAGTCGGTGAAAATGTCCACAATTATGTTTGTCTCTCTCTCTCTGTCTTCAAACAGGATTCACATAGTCACGGACATTGACTATGTAGTAAGAGGATTTTTTTAAAAGAACATTATGATACATTTTAATACAATATACATCTCTCTCTCTTGTTTCACAACCTCAAGTCTTGAACAAATTTTTTTGCATTGTTTCATACTTGATGGACCATCATCATCCACACTCGGCACTCATGTATCTGTATCTGTACTACAAAGTTTAAGTCTAACAGTCAAAACTCCCCTCCCCCAAAATTGTAAATTTCAGAGTCATAAATGTATCCTCAATTTATTAACAAAAAGTGTGTACATGCCATGGCCGTCACAAATCTGCGTCAATTGTGTCTGCCACACTTTTGACCATCATTAATATCAACAATGTTTTTAAATTTTTGTGTGGACTGTGGATACTCCCTTGACAAAAATTAGTCAAACATGGTTTTCCAATTTAATTTTTCAATTGACTTCCTCAATCTCTACTTTACTTGGCTACTCATAAGTAACAATGTAATGTAGGTTCAGTTCAGAAACAGACAACAGACAATAAAGAATTTGGTCAAGATGTGAGGAATATGATAAATTTGAGGGGAAAAACTGTACATTACACTGAAAATATCAAGAGAGAGAGAGAGAAATCAAAATCAGGTCAGTTCATTTTTGTTTGAAGGTGTCATGTTTCATCATTCTCCTCCTCCTTGTTCATGCTCATCTTCTTGTTTGAGACATGATCAGTATGTGGAGAGTATATATAGGAGAACTAATAATAATAGAAGAAGAAGAGTCCACTTGAACGCATCAGTGCCTTCCCGTTGAACTCTCTCATTTCAATTGTACAGTCAAGACTTGTTGTTTCACATATTATGGAATCTCTCTCTCTCTCTCTCCATGTATAAAAAATAGTTTTTCTTTAATTCTTATTATGTATCTCCTCCTAACACAACTAAACATTAAGTAAGGACTAAAAGGAGTGTACTATAAAAGAAGACTCCCGTATTTCTTACCCTATTATTTTATATTTCTACACCATGACGAAAAAAGCACCCACATGAACACACAATTCCCTTCAATTCATAATAGACATACACATGCTTAACAATATAATTTTACCTTTAATTAGTTTTCAGAGTCACCTAATGACCAAATTGTTTCAGCTTTAGTGACTTCACTTCCACAAAGCCTTTTGATAATACTCGTACTCATACTCATTGGCCTGGAGGCTGTGTTGTTTTTTATTATTTTATGCCACGTTGAATTTTTATATATTTATCTTCTTGTCAAGGATAAAATGTTTGTAGGGCAATATTTTATACATTAATCATATTTATAGATATATATATTATATAATCCTGTCTACAGTCTACACACATGAAGATTAGTTTGCCGATCTGAAAAAAACGGTCTTTTGTGCATCTTACGGTATAACAAGTTGTGTCATGATAAAAAATATTACTTTTTTGCCATAAGCCATTCAACAAATAAATTTTGAAACGTTATGTTCTTTCTCTAGTGATGAAAACATTCTTGTGATTTTTATCTATTTCAATTGTTTGATATTACTAGTTGATTATTATTTAATCAATTGATCTTTATTTGAGTTGACCAAATGAAAAGATCCAGATCCAGTCCAATAATTATTTATTGTAATATTTTATCTATTTTATATTAAATTATTATGTAGGACCCTTAAATCTTTAGTTTACAAGTAAGTTTTTTTTAAATTAAATAATTTCAACTCCAATTATATTTTATTATGTGAAGGAAATGATGGAAGAGAATTGAAATTAATTCAACGATTACGTCCGTTGTGGTCGAACAATTAACGAGGTGCACTTTTGTGTTTGAAGATTGAACAAAAAAAATATAATTTTTTTCATTCCCGTTATCCTCATCTGTTCCCCCCCTCCTCACTCGCATCATGTCATAATATTTATTAGTAAATTGCAATGTAACATGTTATACACAGAGGCAAAATATTTTTTTAAAGAAAAATAGAAGCAGAAAGTTTTTGTATCAAAGTTTATAGAGAGGTGACATTGTACCATGGTTGGAAATTCCTCAATATTTTAATGACATGAGTATTATCTCTGCCTCCTTGATTCATCATCCTTTTTTTTGTCAGTCATTTATATATACTTGTACAGTAATTTTTTTCGCGTGCTACAATTAAACTTTGTGATCATCATGTAGCCTTTGATGCGTTTCAAAGAACTCGACATATATTTTTTATATCCATTTTTTTCGGGAAGAATTTGCCTCTAAACCATTTCCTCTCTCTCTCTGAAAAGAATTCAAAACAACAACATGTTACACAACAAAACATGTTGTACATACATAAATATTATGTTGGATACTTATAAAAAGAATTTGATGTGGTAGACAGGTGTATTGTAAAAGTAATTAAGGGATAAAATTGTGCATGTGGATAGTTTAATACTGGGCAGTGAACTGTTTTTTTTGTCTATTTGTTGAGTATAATAAAGCAATTAAATTTTATTTCTTGGCAAGTCTCTCTCCTTGTTAAGTCACTTTTCTTTTGAGTCTGAGATGGGCCAAAGGTTCATCATCTTTTTCTTCTTCTTTTGACTTGAGGAACAACATTGGAAATTCAAGTACAATAAATTTACCTGTAGTCATCTTTCACAGATAGAGAGAGAGATGTATGTAAATATCTGTAAAGAAGAAGAACTGGACGCGTAACATATAAAAGATTACTTACAATAAGTTTACAAAACCGTTGGATTTTTTTACTGAGACTTGGT
Organism: Arrhopalites spinosus; assembly: GCA_034700945.1. Taxonomy (NCBI): domain Eukaryota; kingdom Metazoa; phylum Arthropoda; class Collembola; order Symphypleona; family Arrhopalitidae; genus Arrhopalites; species Arrhopalites spinosus. Next base: position 7,127 of record JAQIVZ010001256.1, read on the forward strand.
TAGAGGGATGGTGTGTAACATTATTTACCACAAGAGAGATGGAAAGATATTTTTTCTACATGATTTACTAAATACAAAAAAAAACTTTATTTACATTTCCGGTAGTGTATTCTTATTCATTCTTTTATATTTTTCATTGCAAATCAGAATCACAAAATGAGAATATGTACAGTCCCTCTTTTTTTTCTTCCCTTTAATTTTTAAGTCAAGTTAAAATCTGTATAATTTTAGTTACTGTCTAAAAAACGTGTATAGTTATAAAGTCATTAGGTTTATGGAGGAATTCAACAAAAAAGTCATGAGAAATTCCATGGACTATCCCACTCTTTAATAATTTTCTTGTTTTTTTCTAAAAATTTCCATAAAAAATTTAACCGTACCTTTCATATCATATATGGGCTGGACTACACACTCACAGAGGAATGTTTTTTCCTGAATGTTGACAACCGTTAAGACTGTATAATTAAATAATTTACAATAATATTTACAAAGTCATAATGATTAGTAATTATCTTACAATGATGGGTATTTGAGTTAGTCATCATTTTGTTATTTTTTTAAAAATTCAATCAAGACTTAAACTCCTCACAAAAAAAAACATGAAGACCTTGTCCAAAGTAAAAAAAAGAGAAAATTGTACAGGGTTAGTTGTTTGACTTTAAACTTTTAAGAAAATGTTTTTATGATGACTAAACTGCAATATTAAAACTTGAAACAATTTCCCACGCACTACCACCTTTAACTTAACAGTCTCTAAATTTTATTGTATAAAGTTGCGGTGGACGGTGAAGGAAAAGGATTAGTAAAAACCGGATTGATACATTTTTTCCATACTTGTTATGTATCTAATATGTAATATTATAACCACATAGTACTCTTGTAACTTAACGTTGTTTCGTTTTTGGGTACAAACTTTTGATTTTCATTGTTATTACAAAAAAATCCCAATGTAATTTACATTGTGCCCTCCTCTCTCTTGTTTTACTTTCATTTATCTGTTAAGACTGACTTTTTTTCTCTCAAAGTCACTTGACAACTTTGTTTTTTTACAGTTAAAGGTCCATGTCCACTATAGAAAAAGTGAAGACTTTTTCAAATATAAAAAAAATCAAAAGTTGACTGTACCATGAGACAAGACTCTCTTTTTTTTTGAAAATAAAAATCATGAATGAATTTTAAGGTCGTGACACGACATTCAAAAAAAACACAAGTATTTTTCAGTTTTGTGTGACAATTTAAGTTAAAATTTAATTAAGTTGGAGAGATTTTAATGGAAAGTAATTATTATATTGAGATGAACTTGAAATTGAAATAGTGCATTAACTTACATGTGTATTAATTGTACACCTTAAGACTGCCATAATTAATTTTCTCTTAATTTCTTTTTCAGAGATAACAAAAAGAGCCGCCATCTTGTCACCCTCCAGCTCTCTCGACGGAGACAATGACATTGATAGTTTATTTGTGACCAAACGTATAAAATTTCCATCAGGAAGAACTGGAAGAACTTTAACAAATGAAACATCATCCAGTAATGCCGAAACATCTAGAAAAGCCAGTCCAGATGTACAAGACATAATTGATGGAATAGTCAAATTATTAGGGGGTAAAGTTCATCCGGGTAATTCCCAACAACAACAAAATCAACAACAGCAGCAACAACAACAACAACAAACACCGTCGTACAATTTATTTAATCCACAAAAGCCAGTAGGAAAGCCAAGTCGTATAAATAATCGTGGACCGCCATTCGTTGAACCTCGACCGACAATACCACAACCCTTAGACTTGAATCGTGGTCCACCATTAAATGAAAATAATAATAATCATATGAATAATAATAATGAAGGAATGGGTCAAAATTCATATCATGATCGACGACCCTTGTACGACATGAACCGAGTTCAGTCTCAACCACAACCACAACCACCAATGATGTCACCTCAAAATCATCATCTTCAACAACAAAGACCACATCAACAACAGCAACAACAACAACAACAACATATGAGTGAATATCGACCACTTTTATTTGAAAATAATCGGGATAGAAGTCCCGTCATGAAATTTCAAGATAGTGGGTCATCCCAGTCATCAGACAATAGACCTGGAAGTGCATTTGAGGCAATTCCATTGGAAGCACTAAATGGATTCAATTCTAATAATAATTTGAACAAAACAAGACTAGGACCACCATATCCACTTCCAACACTTGGAAGTTATAAACCCATGGCAGAGGCTCCATACAGAAAAGGAATCCCGTTACCTGAGCAATTGGTCCCAACTAAATTTGGAACAAGTGGTAGTTCTAATAATGGTGGCAATGGGGGAGGAAATAATGGTGGCATGAATTGGCCTAAAGTTCCAGGTCCACCAACAATGCCACCCCTCATTTCTGACACGGAAGAACCCAAAATTAATAAAAGTGACAAAACCACCACAAAAAAGACGACATCACTCTTAGTTCCAGTCTCAACGACAACTCCTCCTCCTTTTGAAGATGATGAAGCAGACGAAGATAGTTTACAAATTCAATTAGAACCAACAATAAAAGACAGTTCATCCTCACAAGACCAAATTGAGATTCAACCCTCAAGTGTCCATTCTGTCCCAAGTTCCAGTCTAATTTCTTCTACTTTTGAACCTTTTAATACAGTACAAAGTTCATCCTCAGAAACTGTCCAAGTGAGACCCACTCAAAGTTCATATGAATTTTCATCTCAATCTTCTCAAGTATCCCAAGTCATTACATCAACCTCTTCCTATGAATCCATTCAGTCGTCAACTCCAACTCCACCGTTACGACCAGGTAAAAATAATTAAACATCATAAATTTTCTTATTATTCTCTCTCAATTATTATGCCATACACGTAATCTCACCAACTTGAAAAGTACGTGAAGGAAATAATTATCATTTATTTTTTTAAAAAGAACTTATATTTAAAAACATTATTTTACTGGAGTTCAAAATTGTCTCTAATTAATTGAAGGGGTTCATTGTTCTTTTATTAAATGAGCAATATCATTTTTTTAAAAAAATGAATTCAAGTCACATAAAACTAATTAATTTGTCAGAATTCTTGATGGGACGGACACTCCCGTCATTACTCATTAAATAAACACTCGAGAGAGAGAGAAAAGTTGAAACTTGTTAAGGCTGTCCATGTCCACGCGACAGTCTCAAGGTGCCGGATATCTCGATTACCGGTGTCATTTTTGAAGAAATAATTTTTATTTTTACACACATTTAACTTAAATCTAGTCTTTTTACGAGAGAGGAAGTTGCCAGTCAACAGAGCGGCGGTTTGAAATGTAATCCCTTAACTATAGTTAAGAGAGACATTAAAAGGAAGTTTAGAAACAAACAATATTATACAACTCTTGACAAGTACATCAATCACTTGAACATTTTTTATGGTTAAAAAAATGCACTTTTTTTGCATCATGTCTTCTTATGTAATACAAAACCATTTAGAGGAATTGGCAATAGCAAGAGCGTTGAGGTAGTCTGTCCGCCTTCTTTACGGATTTTTTAACAATAAAAGGAAATCCTGTAATATCCAAGTAAAATTAACTTGCTGTATATATTTTATATATAGTACAAAACATGAAGAATGTTATTTTTCGTGTAAAATCTTTTTTTATTATGTGAACCCCTCCAAATTTTATGAATGAAAATTGCTGTGCATAATTTAACATCAAACCATTTAATTTCTCTCACACAGGCATTGTTCTCAATGAATTACCTCCACACTCAAGTAAACCAGCTGGAGGAAATCAAGGCTATGGTAGTGTCGAGGTTGTGACTGCTGAAGGTCACGGTCAAGTTGGAGAAATTTTTGACGTGACTGTGACCGCTAAGCAACATTATGGAGCTCAAGCTACAGGTCAACCCTTTATTATCCCAGGTAAAAATTATTTTAATCTTCTTCTCTCAACTCTTCTAGCTTTAGTTTAAAATAAGAATCTAGTTAAATTAATTATTTTGTAATTGTAGTCGACTTGAAGGATGAATTGATCACACAACCAAATGGAGACCATCAGTTTGTCTCCATCGACGGAAAAAGGCAGTATTTTAATTTACATCCGAATCAAGCCGCCGTCGTTGGGAGTGTCACTCAAACAAGTTCTGGAACGGGTGTTCTCAATAATAATAAGGCTTTAGTTCAACAATCTCCAATTAGGCCTGTGTCAACAACATTAACGATAAGTCCTAATCCAAATTCTCCAGTTGTTGGTACACCTGGAAACACTAAAGTTGTTCCCAAACCACCCCCACCAAATATTGTTCGTCGTCCAGTCACTCGAAAACCAGCCATTCCTCCAGTTCGTATCGACACTTGTATTGTTGGAGATGACTCAACTTGTAATTCTGAACAATTTGAAATTTGTAAAACTGAAAGTGGTGTCTCCAGTTGTCTTTGCCGAGCTGGTTATGCTAGACGGCGTCATAGGGAACCTTGTAAAGGTAAATGACCCTGTTCATATAATTAATATTTAATTAAAATTTAATTCCATAAAAAACAAAGATTATAATTATTAATTTGTCATATTTAGCAATCGTCTCAATGGTTCTCTCAATTAAATTGGACAAATTGGGAGACAAAAAATTGAATTACAATCCCGACTATTTTAATCCAAATTCTGAAATTTATCAAACATTGGAATGGGAGACTATTCATGCCGTGAGGACTCATAAATTAATTATTAATAAAAAATTAATCATCAAAATAATTATCATAGATTTAACAATTAAATCTCTATCTGTAGATGGACTCAGCCATGGTGGACACAACACTACACTCAACTTACGTAGGAGCAAAATTAGATGCAATTGGATTTGACGGTCGTCATGCTGTAGTCAATTCAACAGTTTTACTACAAGAAAATCCAAAAATGTCAAATAATCAAGTCAAAAGAGAGATTCAACGGCAACTCATTCAATCTTTAACAAAAAGTAGAAATAATTTTGGCAAGTCTCAACTCTGGGTTGAGGGGCCAATCAGTGCAATAGCAGCAGTTGGAGGTAAATCAGTTCTATATAATTAATTTCAAATTAATAAAAAATATTTGAAATGTAATCCTTGTTGTAAAACATGGGGAATGACATAATAATTTATTCTGTTATCTCTCTGTGACCATTCAGATGTGAACGAGTGTCAGAGTCCAGAATTACATGACTGTGATGTGAACGCAAAATGTGTGAATACTTTTGGTTCATTCGAATGCAAATGTAAGACCTCAACATAAATATATGTACATTCCATGTATAAATTATATTTGTACATGACCATGTAATTCTATACCATGAGATTTAGAGTGAAAATGACATGGCAAATTTTTTAGGTGAGGCTGGCTATGGTGATCCTCATGAGAAAGACAAACGGTTGGGTGGAAGAAAATGTGAGACTTGTAACGGGAAATCATTCTGTAATGGTCGAGGCGAGTGTTCTATCGAAAAGGGTCAGAAAGTTTGCAAGTAAGTTCCTCAAAAAAATATTTTAAATTAATGTCACGTCATCCCATTTTTTCTCTCACACTCTGTCCATCTCTTTATTATTAGTTCAGCTTCAAAATTTGTCCCATATAATTTTAACAGTTTTTTTCATCACTATTCTAACTACTATGTACATAATGCATAATATTAATTAATTAATTTATAGATGCTCTGGCAATTATTATGGCTCCCAATGTGACATTGATGGTGAAGTGTTGGCTGTCGCCATTGGAGCATCCGTTTCAGCCGTCGTCATTATTGGACTCACTTTGGCGTGTCTGTGTATGTGGAGGTGAGTTATCATTTTTTTTAAATTGAAAAGTTTAATGTTACATATAATATAAAAAAAATTAACAAAATATAATTTAAATTACTTTTGACATAAAATTATACATTTCATCATTCAACATTTACAATGCTCACTCACTTGAAAATGGTTACGGCTCCATGCACTAGAAAATCATGGAGGATGATGTAAAAGTTTATTAAATAAGTTTTGAAAAAAAAACAAGAGAGAAAATTAATGTAGACAATTTTTATTTAAATAAATTAGTTTTTTTGAAAAATTACACAGAAAAAATCAACACACACACACACAGACATAAAACACAAGATCAAAAGTTATTCGGTAAAGATCACAAAAACGATAAAAATTCCTCAAACCATGATTATGATTATAGACTGTCGACTCTTTTGTGAAGAGTAATAAAAGATGGATCTTTAATATTATTTTTTTACTTCAAAAACATAATAACTACCTACAGTTTTTTTACCTTAGTTGAAGATTGTCTCATTAAAAATGAAAGTGAGCGCAATGTCTATAATTTTCAGCCTTTGAGTGATAACTGAAAAAGTTTTAAAAAAATACAAACTTTGTTTCTAATCTTCTACCGACAAAATTCAGTAGACTACAAAAAAAATTTAACAATGGATTAATATGTCAATGTCAAAAGAACCATTCAATGTAATGACAGAGGGCTTGCTGGAATTTTGATTGTAAAAAATTTGTATCATTTAAAATTACAGTCGAAGATGGAAGAGAGAAGAGCAAAAAGCAGCCATAATGTCAAGAACATGGGCATCTCAAGCCTTGAGCTATCTCAGTAAAAATACAATGAATAGTAGCAATCCCTACCAGCAACACGTCACCATGGACGATCGACTCCGATGGGCTCAAGTTGCTGACACGAATCTCAATGGAAATATTTATGTTGTGAGTTATATTAATAAATATTATGAATGAATTTTTAATTATTTTAATTAATTTTTTAACTGTGATTTATTTAAATAGCAAAATGAGCCAATGAGTATTTGTAGTGGACCAATCATGGATCGTCGTTCAGCCGAAACTATAGATACAACAGTTGATGATATTTTTGACATGGATCGTCATCAAACTAAAAGACCACGAAGTCGATCATCACAAGTAAATTTAATTTACAATTAAACTACTATTTAAAATAAATTTTTGTTAATTTTAATTATTAATTAATTTCTTTTTTTTTCTGTTTCCAGTTACCTGGCGGCATTTACTACGATTTAGAGCCACAGTCGGAAATGTACGCTTCTAGTCCTCCTCAAATACCCTACCCAGCCCAATTTTGTGTGCCGATGAATCCCTACCATCGAAGTTTCTACAATTAGTTTTTTTTGTTCTAAAAAAACTATATTAAATTAATTATAGATAAATATATTCTTGTTATTTGTTTTTATTATTAATTATAATGAGGATCAAACTGATAATGGATATATCCAACATTTTTTATTTTCAAACCGTTTTTTCTTCCCATTTTCTTTGGAAAGTTGGGAAGGAGAAAGGAAGAGAAAAAGAAAGATGTAAAAGCCAAGAGCTTGATGGCAACAATTTTTTAAAATTAATTATTATTTTGTTCACATTTAAAATGTAAATAGAATACTGTAGGGGTCAATTTTTTCATTTATTATCGTCTCACTTCGTCTTGACGTCATTTGTATACGCTTAGGAAAGACACTGGGGGAATTTATGTTTTGAAACAAAAAGAGTTGTAAAAAAATGTTTTTTAAAAATTTAAATTATCAATTATGTTTCTCTCTCTTGGTTGTGGTTGTTGGCTCATGGGGAACTAAATTTTATTCTTCAAATTTTGAAAAAAAGGTGCACGTTAATCAACTCTTTTGTTTGTTTGTTTTTTTATAATTTAATTATTATCGAATAAAGCCAAACGTTTTTGAAATATCTTGAATTAAATCTGCCTTTTCATTCTCTGGGAGGAAACAGGAGCGAGCTGCATTGAATGTCTGTTGAAATATTTAATTTTAATTAAATTAAAAAATCATAATTATTTTGATATCAATTATCTCATTTTTTCAACTTACAGCCTTCACATAATGCGCCTCTGATAAACCTTTTTTTAAAAAAAATATTTAATTAAGATCAAATTCATTTTCACAATTAAATTAATAATTATTTTAATTACCCCAAGTACTAAGTAATCTGTATTCATCTTCCAGCCGTGTTCCAGTCACAGTTGGGTCATCCGTATTAATCGAAACATTGAAATCATCTTCAAAAAATCTTGACAACAAAAACCAAATTAATTTTAAAATACTTTAAATTTTGCTACATTAATTAATTAAATTAAAATTAAATACTTTACCGAACAATCGGATGTGGAAAAACAGACGGAGCAATTGATCCCGTTAAAATGGAAGACCATGGACAACATTCCAAATGAACTTGTTGTTTTCTGACTCGATTATAAATATCAGCATCATGTACAATTCTATAGCCATGTCCAATTCTTTCAGCGTGCAAGACATCTATAATTAAAAACAACTTGTTTTTAATTGAATTCAACTAAAATAATTATTTTTTAATATTTAACCTAAAGCCCCAGTCACTTGATGAGGATCCCCTGACTCTGCTGCATGGACAGTACGACGAATTCCCAATTTAGTAGCGTCGTCAAAAAAAGTGACAGCTTCATCTCCAAACATGAACGACTCTACAAAAATATAATAGTTTTAATTACAATTTAAATTAAATTAAATTACTCTATTTTTAATTGTAAAAGTAACCTTCACAAGTTGTTGGAAGAGCCGCAATGTCAATTCCGATGATTCGTCCACCATGAAAATTTTCATCTTTAACAATGACGAGAGCATCATCATACCATTCTTTTTGAAATCCTCGAATTGTTGTATAAATTAAATTCCCTCTTGTTTTAAAATCTTTTTGACCACGTTCAAGTCCTTTGATTAAGGCTCTTGTGACGTCATAAGCCCAATTTTTTCTTATATCATCATCTCCCTATAAAAATTAATTTTATTTTAATTAATTTGTAATAAAAACAAATTAACAAATTATAGTTAAATTTAACCTTTGAATGGGCAATATCATCCGGAATTAAAATGTGTGGACAGAATCGAGCTTCAAAATAAATTACTCCAGACCTGGCTTGATCCTCCACTACTTCATAGGCGACTCTCTCTAATGCTTTGAGGTCACCACTAGAAAAATTTTAATTTAATTATAATTTTTTATAAAAAAAAATAAGGCCACAAAAAACAAAGCCAACTCACTTGATAGACTTTAGAATAATATCAAAGCGTGCCAAGAAATAGGACAAGTCAATGGGATTCTTGACAACAAGATAACTTCTTAAATCTTCATAGGAGCCAGAGCCAGGTAATTCTAGATTCTTTTGCCTTAAAATAATTAATTAAATTAATAATTATTCGCAATTAAATATTTTCATTGTATTAAATATAAATAATAAATACTTTGCAAGCTCATAAATCGTTTCACTTCTTAATGACCCATCCAAGTGTACGTGGAGTTCAACCTACACAAAAAAAAACAAAAAATAAAATGATAATTAATTTAAATACAATTAATTCTTACTCTGGTCAGGGGAGTCTTAGCAATGTATGGGCTGTCCCTGCTTTTATTTCGTTTCACCCCAATCATTGTACAAGTATATGAGAGTTTTGTCGCGTAAATGACACTTGTTGATAACTCAAATTAAATTGAAAGAAAACAAGTTTGAAAATTGTTTTTTTTCCACAAAAAATCACCCAGTCACCTCAAGTGGTTGACTCTTCCTAACCCCTCATGGCCTTGGGATATGCTTACAGAGTATTATTGTAAGTGGAGCATTAGCTGTACATAAATAGTCCACATGGTGGTTGATGGGACCAGTGTTCATAGATTAAAATAGCGGAGAACTATTTAGTATACATGTTCCCATCATGAATGAAACATTTTTAAAGCTCTTGAATGAATGTCTCGAGATAAAAACTTTTTTTACACCTTTGAATCTATTTTATTGAATTTTTACTGTGAATTTTTTTTTCTGTTATAATTTGATATCTTTATTATGGGAGACTATTGTTCATGAACGATGCTTTGTATTTTAATTGAAATAATTGAATTAAAATTCAATTGTAAAATGAGAGAGACTCGTAAATTCTAGGCGTAGTATTTAAAGTAGGATCATGAATTAAATTCATCGATAGAATGCAAGTCAAGTGACAGTCTATGTTAAAAGAATGACAACAATAAATTCAATGTTGGACATTGCTATAAAATAAAATACTTGCCTACAAATGAAATTCTTGACATGGAAAACAAGTTACGAGTGAATATTTCAACTCTTTTTGCTAGTTCTGTCACATATTTATTTTTCAAGTAACAAATTATTTCTGCCCATGATGCCATGAATTAATTGGTCCATCAAATATGCAGTATTTTTATTCTTTAGAAGGAAGAGAAAAGTTGTTCAAAGGGAAGGGAAGATGTATGAATTTGTCTTGTGGATTTTGCTTTTTGCCCTTTGTGGTGAGGATTGTATGGAGACTCAATTTGGGAGGGTAAGAGCATTGCTGTGTCCCCATTCAACTCATTCATGAACCAACTTTAGTCCTTTTTATGGGCCAAGAAAATGGAGACAATTCTTTTTTTGGGGAGAATAAGTTAAAAATGTTAGCCTGACGTCACATGAAGGGACCGTCTTTTATTTCCTCTCCAGAGAGGAGAGGAAGTTCACATGTTCGTTGTTTCCTCTCTCATTTTTCTCTCCCGTCCATTTGTAATGGGGATGAAAGGGAGGGGTAACAAATTACTTTGGAGAAGAAAAAGATGAAGAAAAAAATTGGGTGACTTAAATCATGGATGGGAAGTTGAATGCAAAATTTGTCATTCTCCCTCTCACCAGCCACTCTCTCTTGCAGGCCCTGTCCCTCCTCATTGAATTTGTTATTCAAAGCTGAGCGTCAACTTCCCTCATAATTTTCTCCTGCTTTCCCCTTCTTTTTTCACTCATAAATAATTTACCATCACAAAGATTTATTTATCATGGAGTCCATCGTCACAATATTTAACATGTGAACTATTCTCCTTCATTAAAACATAAGAGACTCATTTATTTTTAAAATTGGACATTTTTTGAAAATATAAATAGTATATTTGTAAACAATTGCATAAAAATTCAGTATTCAGTCAACGCTTTATTATGTGCTATGCTTAGTGATTATGATATTACTGATAATTTTATTCACAGTTTTCCCGGAGACTCCAAAGGTGTTGTTCAACGGAATCTAGGGAACAAGTGTGCATGTCCTGCGGTTTTTAACACATCTACTACAGTGGTGAGGTTGGTCAAAGTGCTCCCAACCTGTGCCCAAAATGAGGTCTTATTACTCGAATAGAATTTTGCAACTACAATCCGGCTACTACTCCAGTCGGGTGCCTTTAGAAGCATGTGATATACTCTCACATTTATTACAAAAAAATTGGACTACAAACTGACACTAAAAACGACATATCTTAACGGGAAAGTCAGGAGGGAAGCATACAATTTTTTTCCAATTCGCAACAATAAAATTTTAATGCGAATTTGTTCTAAGGAAATTGAAACGCTCAGTAAATACAGCTAACGTTTATTGTCTTGAAACAATGGTTAAAGACTTGATGGCGCTGATAAGGTCAAATAACAACGGAAAAGACAAATGTCAGTTGTGTTCCACAAGAAATCAAATAATTTTGCAATTTTGACAACCCAAACCTTTTTTGGCTTCAGTTGAGTACTTTTGTATTATTTCAAGTTATTTTTGATTTCTATTGTTTTTGAAACAAATTGTTAACAAATTTTATTATTAAAATTTATTTAATGCAATTTCGAAGTTTGTGTTTTCACTATCAGGTTTTAATTTTTTTGCCATCGAAAATTTAACTAATCATTAAATAAGCGTCACACCCTTTCGTTCAGTTTAACGCTATGGGATTTCAAGTACAAGAACAAAAATAAAATAATCTTTTTACGCTTTTGACTCACCAGGTCAATGCAATCAATTGGCCCATGTCAACAATTTCGTGTTTCATTTTCGAGTCAACAAACGTAACACTGTAGTTGATTACTGTTCTGTACGTCACTCCATTTAGGGGGACAACAAATGCCCGCCAAGGTGACCACTGGAGATGGGGCAAGGCAAGGCAAAAGGATCCAACTGGGTTTATTATCTAGTGCTTGTCATTTATGCCATGTCCAAGGTTTGCGCCCAAAAAGCGCCGGCAACATTGGGATGGATGGGCTCAGCTAACAGTTTCTACATCATTCCTTTTAACAGATATCTCATTCGCCGTCAATCAGTTTACTTTCACTCCAAAGCACAAATTTTACAACAAGCAGAAATCCCGAGATACCGAGAGTAAGGCTTCTTATCGAGTGACTCGCGAGTCATTGGGATTTCATAATTTTAATGATAATAAACGCAAAAGCTTCCGATCTTAACCGAGAGAGCGATCAATCTCAAGTTCACCACTCATGGGGCAATTAGGAGAATCCCAAATGAGAAAGGTAATGTCATAAGGTGGTTTGGGAAAATATATCGGTTATCAAATGAACTAAGTTTGAAGTTACTTCAAAATTTTCATGCTGGTTAAATATTTAGTTAAAATATTGTTGTCGAGTAAATTTTTTCTCGTTAAGTAGTTCCTGTTTTTGTGTCTGAACGCCTATAAAAATTAACTGAACGAAAAGGTGTGACGACTATTTAAATTATTTTTCGAATGTAAAAAAATTTAAACCTGACGGTGACAAAAACTAGCGGCAAAAAAATAAAACCTAACGGCGAAAATACAAATTTTGAAGGAAAGATTAACACTTTTAAATGATTGGATTGCATGACTTTTCATAAAGCTTTCAAGAGCTTTTTGGCTCACCTTTTCAGGCCAATTTATTCAATGCAAGCCAATATGCAAATTAGATAATCATGTTTCAGAAAAATTTGGTTACAATTTTGCTACTTTGTTACCGAATTGCTTAAATCATATATATTTTCTCTGAATCATTTAACTACTGTAATTTTAATTTGGCTTTAGGCTTCATACTATTGGACACGACTTTTCTCGGTCAAACATAATTACATTTAATTCAAACAAAACAATGGAGAAAAGCATACATGACATCAATTCGATAACAGAATTAATGTACAATTAGAAGTCATTCAGTCCAGTTATTGCATCTGATTTGTCATCGCCCAGAAGGCATCAGCCAATAAAAACAAACAAATAAATCTTCTAAAACATTGTTTACAATTTTAGCTTCCTAATAAACAGAATTAAAAAGAAGCAAATCATGAGAAGGTTGGGCTACGATGTCTTAATTTTGTTGATCATGTGGATGCGCCTAACTGCAAGTGCAGTTAGTGTCAAATCAACTGGATGGATAAAGTTTGGCGAAAAGCCGGCGGTGCGTCAGGAATGTGATCCTTCCCAAAAAAAGAACGGCATAAAACAGTGTACCAAGCCAATGGAATGTATGCCAAAAGAGTATATAAATGATCGGGTTGTTTACAGTGAATGCAGGTGTGCTTTGCATCGATTTTTCAAGTTGGATTGGCTGATCGAGTCAGTTCAACTTATTAATGGGACCAAGACAGAAATTTACGGTTGTCTCATAAAACCCTTTCGTTACTGCAAATGGCCAAGTAACTACACTGGTGATCAAAATGATTCTGATAGCTATAAATGTCCAATGGATTACGACTGCAAAAAGCGTGAGACAATTTATCAGTTAAATAGAGCTTGTTTAAACTAAAATTTCATGATCAATATTATTTTCTACAGACACAGAAACAAAAATTGAAAATGACGGACAACGTAACATAGTTGACTACCATTCGTGTTTACGTGAGGGCACAAGGATTGCTGAAAGTCAAATAGTCGGGTACAATGAAGAATGTAATTTTCCTGATACAACCTTTAAAAGAAATGTAACAAAGGTTTGTACGAAACCATTGAAATGTCTGCCCGAGTCGGACGACCCACTCAAAACTGGTAAATGTCTTTGTCGCCCGTATGGCTTTAGAGGATACCATATAGACTGGCAGATTGCTTCTACTCAAGTCGTAAATGCACCAAGATCAACAAATATGACTGTCTTTTTAAACCCGGTAGCGAATGTCATATTAAGGAGAATAAATGTCCAATTAACCATACATGTGACACGAAAAGTGAGATAAGTCATTATTTATTTTTTAATCATTTCAATGTATTTGTGAACTTAATATTTTTTAACTTTTTATTTTTCTCAAGTGTACTTAAATGAGTTTGGAAACTACATTTCTAAAAACAGTTGTGAGCTCGACAAGAAATCTACCAAACAACCGTAATCTTGCCCATAGTTTTTAATTGTACACCAACATTATGTGAACATCAAATTAATTCCATGATTAATAAAAGTATGTACATCATAGTGTTACAAAAAAAGTGTAGGTATACCTACACTATATTTAACACGTCAGTCCAGTTGAAATTTAAACTTCAAGTATTTCAGAATAATTCTTGTTTGTGACAAAATTCACTCTTCATTTTGTGAAAGCACTTGTAATTAAAAAGTACTATAACTGATAGAAAGGCCATTTTTGTCCATTTTGTTTGGTTTATTTTCTACTGCATCATTCATTCGTTTGTAGAAGAACTCACTAATGTTTCAGATGGCAGGAGATTGAATTTAATTTTAAATTCATCAGTGATTACTGCCACAGGAACACGACGCATCTCGCAGATTTCCGTGGTATTTATACCGTGATAAGTATCTAGTGATGGTCATCAGGTTGGGCGGACTCCAGGCGGGGTATTTCTCTCCTGGTCCTGGTAACCAGGAGAGAAATACATTTACTTAGGTAATTGTGGCAGAGCAAAATTCTGACGGATAAAAATACCGGCAGGTCAAAATCTGTCTAAATTTTATGTCAACAAGTGACTTGCCGTAGCCCAATGTCGAGGTTTGGCATTTGCTAGGGGTTTGCTTGCCGGTAATATGACCCATAGTCCTGCAATCAATATTATTGTGGCAAGGTGCTTTTTTCATTGGCACGATTGAGAAAAAACTAAAAAATTGATATACAGAGAAACTAAAATTTTCATACAATTTGCAAAATTGGTCACCAAAACAGACTTCAGATTTCATGAAAAAATCCATTTTCTGAGAATAGAGTGTGTAAAAAAAACTTTGGATTTCAGAACCAATTTAAACAATTTTTATGAAAAGTCCGAATTCCCGGACAAGACCCTTTATGCCCGCACAATGTGGGAAAATCCGCACAACCTGGTCACCCTAGTTGTACCCTTAAACAAGCCAGGGGAACTGACAACCGTCCCACCCTGACCGGCCAGAAAGTTTTGTTATTCAGAAATATACAGGCGCTAAATAAATACATTGGCTCCGAGGATACGTAATCTAATCCCAACTCTTTTCTCATTGAATTTGTTATTCAAAGCTGAGCGTCAACTTCCACAAAGATTTATTTATCATGGAGTCCATCCTCACAATATTTAACATGTGAACTATTCTCCTCTTTATGAAAACATCACAAGACAGTTTCTCTCTCTGGTTGAGTGCTTATTAAATTGAATATTCTGTGCACTCAACATTTTGCACTTCTTCTTTGTCTCATAAAAAACGTTACATTAGTCATTTACTGAGATGGTCTTCATTGAAGAATTGTTTTTTCAGTGAAGGTCAAAAGATGACAAAAGTTAACACATAAACAACAACAAATTAATTAGGGAGAAAAGTTAATTATGACTCTTGAATAGTTTAAAAGAAAGAACAAAGAAATGAGTTCAAAATATGTAGTGTTTTATTTTGTATCTCTGTTTCAATGAAGAGATGAAGATGTTGGTAAATATGGGGGACATTTATGAAGGCATCTCTCTCTCCTTGCCCCCGGAAAAGACGTCAGGGGATGAGGACGGGGAGAGGCTGGAGATGGAGGAGGACGGAAGGAAGGAGGACAAGTCTTCGTACTTTGCATTTATTGCCGTGAAACTTGTCAGCGTGTAATAAAAGTCCCTGGATTATTCAGCCCTAGAGTCCAATGCCGAGATGAATTCCCCCCTTCTTTCTCCATAAACTCTCTTCATCCCGAAAAATCCCGTACTGGGTTCTCTGGCATGCTCATCATCATAACGGTGGACATTACCCAAAATAGTTGTCCCATGTCTTAATTCCTCCGGTTTTTTCCAGTGACTTTAGTCGCTCAACAGTGGTTGACATGAAGTCGGAGTTTATCTTGGAGAAGAAAAACGGAGAAGGAAGTTCACACATCCGGAGCACAACTCCGTCTCAAATGTCACTGAGAGCTTGTTAACATTTTTTTCTAGATGTCTCTGATAAAAGATTTCTAAATATAATACAGTGATGCACATTTTTAATTTATGTTCCATTTTTGTAGCCTAAAATGCTTAAATTATTTGAAATAATTTTACTATAAACTTTGTTCGAGGTAGCAGGCGATGTAGGAAAATA
The DNA here is from genome assembly GCA_034700945.1 of Arrhopalites spinosus. NCBI lineage: Eukaryota > Metazoa > Arthropoda > Collembola > Symphypleona > Arrhopalitidae > Arrhopalites > Arrhopalites spinosus. Next base: position 23,418 of record JAQIVZ010001256.1, read on the forward strand.
AAAGGTATTGATTTTTACTAAACACTTGAGAGGGTCTAATTAATTAAAATTTACAAATTTCCTCTAGATTACAAGTATCAGCAATATTTTGAAAATTTTTAGCAAATTTATCATATGAACAAATCCAATTATTATCACAAACAGGAATACCTGTTGGAGTCTCTTGAACTAAAGTCCCAATTTGATATTCTTCCAAGGCATCTCGATTAGGACAGTGAAAAAGAATGAAAGCAAGATTTGATGCAAAAGTCCCAATTTTGCCATTACGCCATTCACGATGTTTAGTAAATTGCTCAAAAGTATCACTTGTTAAATTTTCAACATCTTTAAATAATCCCAGTCGAGAAAACACTTTAAGGATGGTTCCACTATGACCAAAGTAGGCTGTCGTCAATAGATCTGATTTTCCATTTACTTTTAAACTGTAAAATAAAATTTAATTATTTAAACTACACTTTAATTAAAAAACCTAGTAAAATTAATTACCTGAATCTTTCCAACAAATCTTTAACAGGTGTACAAGCTTGTTCATAAGTAATTGGAAAGGGGTAGCCATCCAACCAATAATCTTCAAGATCCTCTTGATATTCTAAAGCTATAAAGTCATCTTGAGTAAAAACAGAACACCATGGAGACAACACTTCCGGTTCCCAAGCTGTCTCAAAAGCACAAGTTGTGAACATCAACTCAATATCTTTTTTGGTAAGTCCCAAACTCCCTGATACATTTCCTAGTAGTCGTTCTTGAACATTTTTTAAAACAATTTTGAAAGTTTCTGACTCTGAAAATTTATCTGATTCATATTTGGCAGCTGGATTCTCATCCACTTGTTGAATCCATTTGTCACAATTTTCATAAAACTGTTAAATTAAATTAATAATTAAAAAAGTTTTATTTTAATTTAATTAGTTCCAAGTATTACGTGGAGAATTGGATCATTAATGATTGGAGTTGGAAAATAAACGTTGGATGAATTTTCTCCAAAAATTCCTTGGGCAAATGACTTGGCACTTTCTATTGTCCGTTCTTCTTCAGTTGACCGAAACTACAAAAAAAAATTAGAATATTTATTAAAAAATTCTTGAAATAATTTAAAAAATTAAATTTTTACATAAAAAGTTTCATTGGTAAATTTATCAGGAAAAAGTTGTGGAAATCTTTCTCTCCATCTTTGCCCAATTCCAAATAATTCTTTTCTGCCTTGATCCACCAACCAACTCTCTTGGCTAACATTTAAAGATGAATTTGGTTGCCATAATTTAAGTCTGTCAAGTTCTGGCTGGCATAAATGTCCTATAAATTGTATATTTAAAATTAAAAAAATTACGAACTAATAATTGTCATTATAAAATTAATTAATATTTTTACCTCTTCCTTGTACCGAAGCATTGACAATTAAATCACGAATTTGAGGCAGGGCAGTGAGCATATCAATGATGTCATCATCTCCCGGGTATCGTGTTCCATGTCGATTCAATATCCAAACTTGTTCAGGTGTACAGTCTATCATTCCAATTAAAAAAAATTGATTAATTAAACCAAAAATTAAATTTAACTTGTTACCTTGAGGGGTAATTGACCCAAGTTGCTGAGGAATGTAGGGAGTTTTAGTAGCAAAATATTCACTAGCTTTGTCATAACTTGAATGACATTCCTGTCCGTAAATATTTTTACTAATTGTCAAGATCAAGACAATCCCCAACAAAATAGAGATTTTACGAGCCATGCTTGTAGTTTAGTGATGATTTATTTTACAAATGACAAAAAACTAAAATAAATTTAGACATTTATATACAAACCGTGTCTACTCTTGTACAATGTATAAAGTCTTGACCTTTATATTGTAAAAAAAATGGTTTAACACTTGAAAATTCTATATTTAAATTTCATTATCACATTCAAAATAAATAAAAGTAATTCTCATAATGAACTCAATCTGTCAATCAAAAGGGCTGACTTGCAAATTTAAATGTGCAAAATAATCACGAGGGTTCATAGCTAGAGAATCCATCAAATGAGAAGGAAGGAAGCATAGGTGTTGATGGTCTGGGATTTAATCTAATTATGAACATGAAGAGTGAACAATGTTTACATGAGGTCATCATGAGTGTGACTGTACATTGTCATGCCGTGGAACCATTTCACAGATTAAAGTCTAAAAGTTGAGTGTCTTGCTCATCATTACCTGTGTTGTATAAAATGTACATTGTTTATTTATAGTGCATACAATATTAATACACTTTTATCATCACATGAACTAAAAAGAAGAAAATGAGCTCGAAAATCCAGTAAAAAAACAATTTTGAGAATTTATTAACCAGTGACATTCCATTTCCAAGAATTTGATAATTATGGTTAGTTTTATCTGCAAAAATAAAGAATAATTAGAGCAAATCACGTCTCTTCAATTTTTAATGTGCAATTTAAATAAATACGCAGTGTGACACATAAAATATCTGATGGTTACAAAATAATCTCTAATTTTGTGCATTTGTGTTGTAATTGTGTAATAATTATTTAAATATTGATTTACTCTACTAACTCATTTATTAATTTTTAAATAACATTCTAAAAATAATTATTATTATTATTTAATGCCTAGTAACGACCCTATTACTAAATAATAAGAATTTTACTTAAGATGAAGCTAAATTACTAATGGACACTTGAAACTAAACCAAATATTAGTAATTCATTAACGAAAAGATTTTGCCAAATGTTTAAATTAATAAAACTCTCTCTCTCATCCATCAAAACTTGAAAAAGCTTTTTGACATTTCTTTCTCAATTTCCATATTGAGACATGCCTTTCCTTAAAATCACACACAAAGAGAGAGAGAGAGAAAGCTTTCCAGTCAAAAAGAATATTAAAATAATTGTACATATTGTAATTTGACTTGTAATAATTAAACAAATTTCTATTTACATAAATTCCATTAACATGTGCAATAGTCTAACTAATGGACTTTGGCCAATTTTGCAAAGAAAAAAAATTCAACTGGAAATTGAGACGATTCATTTTATATTAATTTCCTCTCTCTCTCTCTCCTGTAAATTAAAGGCATGTCAAAATATTACCAAGAAAATTACTCAAGTGTGTATAAATAATGGCAAAAAGTAATTTGAGTCTCAATTCACAATTCCTCACAATGAAAAGAGAAATTCACAATTCCTCACAATGAAAAGAGAAATTCACAATTCCTCACATTTCGTAATTCCCAAAAAAAGAAGGATTATTTCACATAATTCTCCAACTCAGACTTACCAATCCTCCTCCTCCTCCTCAACACGCAACAAAACATACAAAAGAAGTAAAACGGACAAAGGAGGGGACAAAGTCCAATGATTTCCGTCTACTTTTCTGTCACGAAACAATAAATCTATCAAAATAATCTTTTCCTAGAAGACATGAAACAAATTTTCTAATAATACCAATTAAAAATACCCCTCGAGATTTTAATCATTGTAATTAATTTTAAAAATAAATATTTAAATTCCTTCGAAACACTTTTGACCTTTTCACAAAATAAATAAAATGTACAGTGACAAAATAGAAAAGAGAGAGAGAGGAGGAAAGTGGGAGGAAAAGACACATCTGGTGTTTTTGTAATAGTTAGAGTTAGAACAAAAAAAGTCAAAGATCGTAAGGAATCTCCCTAGAGGACAATCCGCTGTAGCTCACCGTGTAAAAAAGCATAAATTTTGTACTATGAATCTTTACTTTGGCAGCTCCTAAAAGTAATTCAAATTCTTTCTAAAAAAGAAAATTCACAACACAGTCAACCTTAGACCAGACGCAAATGGAGAAAATGGGTGATACAAAAATAACATACACAAAAATATGGAGGGATGGTGAAAGTTTTAGAGAAAGTAGTGAAATATGAGAGAGAGAGAGCCATTGCCAGGGAGACCATTACGGCATCCATGATGGCATTCTCTTCACTTAGTCGAATGGCCACCTGAAGACCCATGCATCATCCTTTGTCACTTAATAATGGCATACTTCAATAATACCCTCCAAGTCCCACCCACACCCCACACCCTCCACTCCACTCAAAAAACAAAGTCAACTACCCCTCCCTTTGTTCTACTTTCTCTTCCTTTTATTATGGAGAAAGTACTCCACTCCACAAGTAGCCTTGTCTCTCTAAAACTCTGCCAAAAAAAGTTTGCAATTTCCAATGTGCCCTTCATTTCAACTCTTAAAAATCCCATAAGGACTCGTGAGGTCAATCCCAATGGTCGCTTTTGAGAGAGAGAAAAAAATAAATGAAAATACATTGTACGTTGTACATATGTGACTACTAAAAAGGAGAGCTCATTTTCATTTTTTCAGTAGAAAAAAAATGAATATAAATGAGAAATTCTTGCACAAATTTTTTATTCATTTTTTTCTACAGATAGGCATGAACTTGAATTTTTTTTGGAAAATGAATTGGCTAAAAATACATACGGTTACTGTGGAGTGTACATATGGCAGTCAATTAAAATTAATTTGTTCCTTTACATTTAAAACACATTATTCACACTAATTACACGTCATGAATCAAAATGGATATTACAAATGGAGCTCTAATGAGTCAAGTGCATTTTTTGCATTTTATCACATGTGAACATGCCCTCTTTCCCCCTCCTCCTCCCACTTCCACTTGTAAATGGAAAGCTTGAGTGAGCCAATTTATTCTTTGTCTCTCCCCTCCATTTATTTTTTTCTAACCTTTTTTTACAAAAAACAGGAGGCTAAAATTTTAGTTTATTTTCTATTCATAAAATTATGTCAGACTTGAAAAATGAAAAAAAATCAATTCCACTCGTGTGAACAACAAGAAACTTTCATTTAACTTAATTTTTTTAGTAAATTCAGTTCATTTTTCTTTATTATATTCAGCTCAAGTGTTTACATGCGTGCTACTCGTAGTCGTACAATAATTTGAAAAGTAGAACAAGAAATTTGAGAAAATGTTTTTTTTCAAACTTGTTTTTGCCTCCAAGGATAAAACTTGTAAAGTTTATTTAGATTGAAATTTAATTAGTAGTGTAAATAACATGTTATTTTAAGAGGATAGATAATAAACTAATTAAAATCTACATCATTTTCAGAGTTACCCAAAAAACTGAGAGAGAGATGATGCATTTCAATTTGGGGTGGATTCGGGTCCAAAAACTTGTTGGAGTCTAAGGAAAAGGAATTAAATTTGAGAGAGAGATGAGCTGGAGGGTGTGAGGAATCAAAATGGTGAGAATGCAAGTTTAGCTAATTGAATTTGTTCTCTTTTGTTTCGTGTGAAAATAGTTGATGGTTAATGATCATTCACCAGAGAAAGTCCTAGACACGAACTCCCTCCAAGGCTAAATTTGGTCCTCTCTCCAAATGAGAAAATGATGTAACTCCATTCACTTACAAGAATCACACAAAAATAAACTTAAAATAAATAACAAAAAAAACATGACAAAAAAGTAGGCCTCTGTATCTGTACTTTCCCTTTTTTGTGAGTTATTCAGTAAAATTGAAGGAGAAAGTCTCAATTGAACAGACAAATCAATTCTTGTCCACAAAAATGATCACAAGAAATTCTAATGACCATTCTTGTTGGTGTGGTTAAGCGTAGAATTTAATTGAGACGGAGGACATTGCGGGCACCTGTAGAGAAATTTGTTGAAAATGAAATTGTGGCCTGTTTAGTTAAAGAAAGCCACCAGGGCGGGTAGGGGGGGGGAGTGAAAGGAATGGAGGGGGTAGACGGAGCACCCGCTTTGGAAGTTTCTCTGGTGCCCCCAGTGGAGGGTCTCTCGGATGGAGGCCGTATAACCGGAGATGCTGGAGGAAACCCGCATCAGTTGCCATTCCACTCTCACTCCATCAACACGCTCCGTTGCATACCCCCCAAATATTTGACAAAGACAATCCTCCCTCCTCTCTCTCTCTTGGTTAACTTTGTTCTTTGCTCAACCCACTTGAACTGTGTTTACATGAATCTTAGAAATCTTTCTAAATCTTAACTCACATTTCAATACAAAATGCTTGAGATGACATTCAATCCTCTTCAGTTTGAGAAACCCCTTCAAAATTTCAACTAAAAAGCTTTCCGTGTCTAAATTCAAGTTTTAAGATTAAAATAGATAAATTCATCATCCAAAAATTTATAGTGCAAAAGTTAAGTGACAGTTATCACTTTATCAGTGTAGTTTGGTTTATCTGAATAAAAGTGACTAAAATTCTAATCTTAATTAAGAGGTCAAGTCATTCTAGAAAAGAATAGAAATTTTTTTGTGTTCCATGTTAATTGACTTTAGAAAAGTGAAAGGAGGATTGTGGTTCATTGAACGAAAGAAAGCCTAATTTTTTTTGTAAAAGTGAATATAGGAGACTAGAGCAATGTCAATAAAAAGAATGGGAGAATTGGTTGACTAGAGAAAAGAGAAAGTAATTTTGAGGAGGGGGTGGCTTAATAGGCGGGAAAGTGAATGGGAATAATTGATGTGAGTGTTTTCATTTACATTCCCCCCTTCCGTTTTCTGGTCATGCAACAAAAACTCCAGCCAGAAGCTCCCAGTGAAAGTTACTGAACGGAGAAAGTAGTGCAAATTGTTTCGACTTTCACACCAACTCCCTCACCACTTTCCCTTTTTTTGGGTTGAACTTGTCTCTTTTCCTCAATGCGGTTTCTTCACTTGTCCCCACTTCCCCTTCTTCAACTAATCCCAGCTCATGTTCCTTGTCTCACTTATCTGTAGTCATCCTGTTTATTTGAAAACCCACCAAAAAAATCTCAAATTCCAAAATCGACTTGTTTGACAATTTCCACAGAAAACTTTTTTTCTCCATCTTAACTTTCTACTCCACTCAATTAACTTACAGAAACAAGAAACCACTAAAATGAGACAAAATAAGGAAAGTCAACTAAATAATAAATTGCAGAGAGCTTAAATTCAAGAATTTTGTCTCAAATTCCGTCATGAATTTTCAACTTTCTCATCCCCTCGTTGCTCTCTTTCTTCTCATTTTCTGTAAGTCGTGCATCTCAATATAATTTATTTTATTTTATTTAAAGATAAAAACAAAATTAATTTAGATATCAGTGCTAAAAATAAATATTTAAATTTGAGCATGTTAAAAATTAAAATGTGGATTTCACACAGTGATACACACTAAAAATATTTTTTGATTTGTAGCCATTCAAAATATTTTCGCATGCAATCAAAAGAAACTCTTTAATTTGCCGTGTATGGTATATTTACACGCAAATAAATTGCTTATGGCACATTTCTACAATGAAAACTGTGAGTGAGAACAAAAAAAGGGCTGGAAATTAATGGGAGAAATAATGAGTTCAATTAAAGACTGCGGTAAAGTTAATAAAAGAGCCTTGAATGCAATTTAGTTAAGCTTCCCCCCTCTTTTTTTTTAGTTAGCCTACTTGGCCCAAAAAACAAGTAAGATTTATTGAGGTATTACATGTCCATGAGGTGATAAAGTCTCTCATAATAAAGTTTTAAAATTAGAAATTGGGATTTGGAACAAAAGGTAAATCATTTAGCTAATCATCTAAAAACACACACTTGCACATGACGTCATAATTAAAATTCTATTTTTATTACCCCCAAAATTTTGTATCCATCTTCTCCTCATATTTGTAATGACAATATTGATAAAAAGTTAACTTGAATTTTCATGCTTTAGCAAACTACAGGGATAGACTTAATCAATTTTCTTGACTCGTTTGGTATGTCATTTGGACAATTCACATTTGGGAGTTTTTGGGCTGAATTTAGGAGCGGGGGAGGTAGAAGGGAAGTGAAAGTGGGCTTTTTTTATGATGCAGGGCCTAAAGAAAAAAGGCTGACTGGGATGGTGGATTCATTCAGTGGAATAATCGCCTGGATAGGTCTAATTTCCCTCTTGATGTGAGATTGGCATTCTCACAACTCGTATCATTTCCACTCTATTAAATCAATTTTATGCATTCAAGCAAACTATATTTTCTCCCTCTCTCTCTCTCTCCTGTACAATTCGCATTTGTAGTCACTACAAAATTTATATCATTTTGTCTTGTCCTCAATTCCTTATTTAAATCAAGTGACTTGACTCTTCTCAAGAAGAAAAATGTCAAATATATGAGACTTTCATTGTGTGTACTTATTTATTGATCCTAAAATGTTGTAAACTCGAGTTTTTTTTATTAGGAGAGCCAACTTTACACTAAAAATATTTGTCTCTGTAGAATTCTTCAACCTTTTCTTTTTTTAAATATTAAACCATTGTTACTGGTATTTTATTGTTTCTCTTGAATCTGTCAAAATTAATTTTTTGTCTTTTTTTTGGCAGCCATAAATTATTTATTGCTACTCGTACTACCATAAATCCAATAATACACGTGTACATGTATAGTACATGCAAGAGTTCAAGATGTTTTTTGACAAATTAAATATTTTGATTAGTCAATTTTTATTTAAATTTTGTGACTCATAAATAATAAAAAAATCTCCAATTTAAGATATTGAGAAACTTGGACCATTAAATAATTTCTCTTGTCTGTAGTAATAGAAATTGGAAAAATTAAAATTTTATATCAATCTATCTTCTCAATACACACGTACATGTGTGACAGTTTACGACTCTCAATTTAACGCACAATTTATTTTTGATTTTTTACGCACTCTTAAAATTCCTTTCTAGTTTTTATTTCAATTTATTAAAAAAAATGATAATAATCTCAAGTCCTTGACAATTCTTAAGACGTTTCTTTTGTTGACGTCTTCATTTACAAAATCTTCAACTTCTCCCTAAATGAAGACCAGTGTTAAAAAAAGGGAGACATAATTAAGTACCTTATACAGATATCTGTACAACTTGTATAATACAAAATATTTTTTTCAAAGGTTTGTTTTTCTCGGCGCATGTGTTTCATAATTTTTTGACAAGAATATTTTTTTGTTGTTGATTGAGCTATGGTGTAATGGTCTTTGTAAAATATTGGAGGGGTCAACCCATGAAATGTTTATCCTCTGGTAGACGATGAAGAATGAGTGTAATTTATCAACAGACAGCGAGAGAGAGAGAGAGAGAGAAGGGTTTTAAAGATTTTTCTACTTGTTCTGCCTTCCCAAATGTAACTGTACCAACCCTCTCCCATAAAAATGTTTCTTGAAGAGAACAAGGCAGAGGAAGTACAAGAGAAGGGGAGACACATGGAATGAAAAGAGAATCCAAAAAGTTGAGAAGAATAAAGCCTTTTAAAGCCCAAAGTCAAGATAGGAAAGATGTGGACAGTTTGGGATAGCAAAAAAGGGAGGATTTCCTCTCTTTTTTATACCTTTTCCTCCTCATCTCCTCATCCATTGGTCACTTTGACATTTCTCTCTGTCTCTTTTCATGACATTCATTTTTGCTAGCCTTTCAAAAAAATATCTTGTGAATTCCAATTCCCATATACACAATTTTCAAAACTTTCTCTATCTTTTTCTCTATTAACGCCCTTCCCTTGTTATTCTGGCTTTACCTTCTACTTTCTACAAGCTCAATTTTTCTTTGCAGACTGCAGTCAAAACAAAATGAGAAATTTGAGGGACTTATTTATCAAAAAAAATTGTTTCGTATAAAAGAAGATATTTTATATAAAAAAAATTCGCTTTTTTGTAAAATTATCAATTCATAAATTATTATACTTTCACAATATTCTTTAAAAAGAATATTGTGACTGTAGTCTGTAGTATACAAATACAATTGGCAATTTAGTATCATCATTAAAATTCAAGATGAAAGAATAATGAAAAAAAAATTCAATATGAAGACCGTACATAATGTAGAGCAAGCTAATATTTGTAAATCAATAGAAATTTTTTCAAATACAAATAAAAGAGTTGTACAGGTACAGCTACATTGTATATTTATATAGACAAAAAAACTGTTTACAATTTACAATAATTTTACAAAAAAGCCTCCCTCTCTACTTTCACTTCCCATTTGAAAAATTGTACAAACAAAACAAAAAAATAGAAAGCTTTTTTTTCACTTTTTTTGAGAAGAAACATCCCATGGAGGGTACACGTATGGTTCTAGTCAAAACTGAATTAAATTCAATAGTAAATATATTCCACTTGATATCTACCATGCCACTGTCTACAGAGCTAGAGCTAGAGCTAGGGAAAGTAACTTTCCCCTTCTCCATATCAAAAGGGTATTGATATGACTAGCTGTCCTGTGTTAGTTCTCCTTGTTTTTCTATTTAGTTTTCTAATGTCAAGTCCATTGACTTGCCATCTCATACACAAACAAGATTCTTTTGATCCTTTCACTACACTTTTAGATACAAAACAGAAGGGGCTCAATATTCAAATTCTCCTTTTATTTATTTCTCTCTCTCTGTTTATTTTGAGGTCTCTTGAACTAACTTTCACCTGCAATTATCCAGTTGAGAGAGAGAGGAGAAAAAAACAATTGAGAATTTTGATGCTGCAATGCGATCAAGTCAAGGAAAAAGAGAAAGTCCTAAAATTTCTCTTACTGTACCTTTCTATAGTGTGGTACTGGTACACTTGTGCTAATGAAAATTGAAGCGATCAAGTATGAGGCTTGTTCACAACCTTTTGATAATTAACTTTAGCCCTCATATTATTCCCTAAAGTACTTTTCTGTCTTTCGTGACTCAGCTCCGTTATAATTTTACGTGTAGAAAATGGAAATATTTTGTTGTACTTTCTAATTCCAAAATTTTCTACCGGTCATAGACTTTCCCTTCCTTTACTTTCTCTCTCTCTCTCTCTCTCTCTCTCTCTCAAGTAAATTATTGAGTGAGTTAACTTCATTTTATTTATTCACAGTCATATTCATATTGTAACTGTAACTGTACAATCACCCTCCTTTCCTTCATAAATAAATTAACCTTTTCGACTCCAACTCCCAACTGACACATGGGGAGTCAAATGAAGAGAGAGAAAATTTAAATTTTATTCATTTTGGCTTTACATTGCTAATCATTCAATCAAAAGAATTGTGATGTGGTGTCACATTAAAAGAAGATTAAAATTAAATAGAATTTTATATTTTGTCCGATTTTTGTTTACAAATTCAGCTTTGGTAGCATCCCCCTCTTGTTATCCTTGGAAAAATGGAGACACAGCAAAAAATAGACTCGGCATGCCAGTGGAGAAAAGAAGGGGAATTTGAACAAGACATAGAGAAAGTTGGAGACGCAACTCCCAGAAAGAAAAACAGAAAAAGTCTTGTATCCGGTCTAAGACTTTCTCTTGCTTTCACGTTCTGTCTTTCCTTTTTGGGGGTCTTGGGATTAAAATTGTGTGTGTAGAATTCATAGAAATGAAGAGAAAAAAATACATGTCGAGTTTATTTTGTCTAACAAAATATATATTTTATTCTTTACAAAAATTGTGACATGAAATACGACAAACATTCACATGACATGACCTTAGAATTATCAAAAGAAGAAATGAATCTTCCTAATAATGACCATTTTTTTTCACCATCCCCTTATCATCAGTCCGTATCTAAGAACCTCCCTACTAAAATTTGAATTTCCTTTATAAATTATTTTTTCTAAAAAAGATTTTCAACCCCCCCTCACCCCTCCCAATTATTTTTATTAGTTTTCTCTCATTTAAAAAATGAAAATGTCACAGTAGCAAGTGGACTGAAACGACAAAAGAGAGAGAGAGAGAGACGATTAGGAGACAAAATGTTAGACAATTTTATTGGGAGAAAGCGAGAGAGAGGGGGGAGGGGGAGGAAAGGTGAAGGAATTGATGCATTTTTTCTGAGTGATTGTCAGTCAAGTATTCGTCATGATGGAGCCAATTGAATGAAAGAATGGGGGGAGAAAAAAAAACTAGACAAGAAGAATTTATATGGGGAGTACGAATTCCCATAAAAACGTGCGTTTTATCTTTACACTTTCTCTCCCTCCCCCCAAAAAAGAGAGAAAAAAAAGAACTTGCTACTCCTCTCTATGCTACACAATGAAAATGTGGAGATCAATATCAGGGGCACGTTTTCACGTGAAAGAGAATATCGGTATGGAGGGGAGGAGAAGGGGGAGAAAGTGTTTTCACCATTGAGATGAATGTAACAGAGTCATTTGTTGACAGACCGAAGGATGTAATAAATGGATTTGGGGAGGATGGACTGACGCCACTTGAGAGAGAGAAAGAGAGGTGGGTGATAGAAATAAAAATTGAAAGTTCAATGGGCAATGAGGAGAAGAATGACACGTGAAAATCAGTCATAAACTTTCTCTTACAAATTGCCCATATTTTCTCCCTCCATCTTTTTCTCACGCATCTTTACAAACCCTCAAATGATTTGCTTTTATTTTTCATCTATTTCTTTATTAATATTTTTAATTAAATGGTTAATCATTTTTTGTCAATTTATCAAGTCAGTTTATTCAACTCAAAAAATAGTATTTTTTTGTAAATGTATTTCCAATACATAAAACTGGAGAGATTTTACTGGAGAAAATGACTATTAGCTCTGATCTGAGTTCTTTCTATGAGAGAGAGAGAGACGCTAAAAAAAGATGAAAAAGTTTAAGCCTATTTTGTACCTCTCTCTAGTTTTTTTTCCGAGTCGTATTCGTACTATAAAACTTTTTACGATGTCTCCTTGTGACCCCTTGTCTGTCAAGAGAGAGGAGAAAGTTGTCTTCCGGTGAAAGCATTTTCTATTTCTGACTTCCTCATCCGGTATTTTCTATTGTCGAGTGGAGATGACGATGGAGAAAAATATTTTTTAGTGTGGATCATTGAAACTTGTAATTCCATAAGCTTCTTTGCTCTTGAACAAGTCCCAAATCTCCTCGTCATCTCAGTACAAGTGAAAGTGGACATTTGCTAACTTTGTGTGTGTAGAGAGAAAGAGAGAGAGAGAGTGGACATGAGGAAACAAGTTGTGCATATTTAAACCCATAAAAGTAAATCCTTTGCAGTGAGTCAACAAAATGTGGAAACTTTACTCACAAAAGCCGCTTTGCTTGACCAGTTTTTTCCGCTCTCATCTTCCACTTTATTTTGTCTTCCCCTCCCTATGCTTTCACTTTCACTCAACCTAAAATCTCAACCCTCCCGTTCTGTCAACCCTTTAAAAATAGTTCTCCGGAATATTTTTAAGCTCTTGAACATCCGTTTTTTTTCTCTCTCTCTCTCATATTCATGAATTTTGTTTGTTTGAGGGATTTTAAATTTTTCACATAAAATATTTACTAGTTTTTCTAGTTTTACACAATTCTCAAAAAAAAAATACTTTACAAAAATACAAAAAAAAAGAAATGTAGCCAGTTAGAAAAAACCCAATTATTTTTGTCTATTTTCATTTGTTATTTAGTCCAACTCAAAAAATTAGAAAAAAATTGTGAAGGTATTGTCAAGATTTGAGCAACAAGTAGATTATTGAAGAAACATCACCAATTTTTTTTGTCGTACAGAAACTTGTTCAAAAATAAAGAGAAAGTTGTCATTTATAATGTCAACGGATAAATGAAAATGTCAGATAAATTGTATTTTTTTGTAAAACTGAAGTCTAGTGGATAAAAATTGTTGTGACTTTCTTTGTGTTGGCAGGTGGCCTGAGACCGACGGAGGGAGGGCGAGACAGGGACACGTTGAACATTAGCCTGGAGGTGCCGACGTGGGCAC
>JAQIVZ010001257.1:0-37039 GCA_034700945.1 Arrhopalites spinosus
GTTTCCATTTTGGATAATCAGAACCGTATATAAACATTAAAACATCAAGTGGGTTACTTATGCCCCTTCCTCCCCTACACTATAATGTAATACATTTATAGAGACTCTTTTCTGAACACTAGAAATTCTAGTCTTACAACTAAAAATCATTATAGTCCTCTAACTCTCACAACCAAGTGTAGAGTTAGAGCCAAGAGCCAGGAAAATCAGCGCAAGTACAAGGGAATCATGCCTCTCTCTCTCTTTCAAGTACTCTCCTCATGTGTTTTGGATTCACACATTTAACATTGCTACTAACAATTTACTGCTCCCCAATTTTTTTAGTACTGAATCCAGTCAGTTACACATTCTGTACATTCATTTGTTAGTTGGCTACTGGTTAAATTCCAATAATAATTCTCTTTTCTCAATTATTATTATATCTCGTTCTCCCTTTCTTTTTCTCTAATCGTAGAGAAAGTCCATCACTCAGTGAGCGGATACAAAATTTGATGAATGTATCTCATAATTTCAGTTCTTTCTTCATTTAATTTTCTCTCAAACCGAAACTTGAAGAGTCAATGTCTCAAGATGACTATAATATCATGTAAAGCGTAATTAATTTTAACTTTTACAATTATGTCGATTACAAGTCCACCCTTTCCCTCAAGGAAATTTCAGAACGGAAATATGTAGGGCCCAAAATGGAGGATTTTTATTTTATTTTGTAGATTTTCAACTACATGTAAATGAATAAAAAAAAGTCGACGAGATTTTTCCTAAAGAGGGCTCCAAAACAGAAAAAACTGGGGAGTTTAGGTAAATTGTACATGGTATGTAGTGTAGTAAACAAAATAAGAAAAAAAACTACAGAGATATAGACAAGTAGTAACTGGTATACAATATTAGAAAGAGAGAGAGAGAGAGAGAGAGAGAAAAACAACTGCAGTTGATCCAAACTTCTAGCATTCAACGTACATTTAGGTACTCATGTCGAGAATCGACAACGGTACACACGCTTTCTCTTCTATGTGATATACACCATTTAGTGTGTACATTTTGCAGATATACAAATACACGAGAAAACGCAACCGCATTGACCGTATAAAAAAGTTGAAAAGAGAGAGAGAGAGAAACACAAGGAAGGGATTTTATACAAAATGAATGAATGTCAAAGAAAAATCAAGCAAGACTTCCCAACATAGGAAGCAACACTTTAGAAACTCATAAAGAGTGTAAAAAAAGGCTCACACAAAATAAAAAGTACCTAAGATCCTAGACCAGGACCAGTCTAACGATAAGAAAATGGTAAGGGTGCTCAAGTCTCAATTTCCCCAATGTTTTCCATGCAATGCCTACAAAGTCATTCGGTAGCATACACTCGAGTGTATTTTGTAGTAGAGTAGAGGAAAGAAATACATGTACAAAAAACAACATTTTTGCAATATGGAATAAGGATAGATTAGTACTTTTTAGTCTATAGGTTAAAACTAGAGAAAGTTTTTGCTATGGCTATTGCCAATGGAACAAGAGTCACACATGGAGAAAGTGGGCATGTTTTTAGGAAAAAATTTGTACAAGGAATATATAGCACATGCTGGAAAGTATAAGACGAAGAAAGGAGTTGGGGACAAGAACATGGGAAGAGGAAATCTCTGCATGCTACATTCACTCTCTCTCTCTCTCTCGCTCTCTGGCCTCTACCTCTTTTACCATAGAATTGTGCCAATCCAAACTCATGACCATACTACTCTCCTACAGTTTGGCATGATCAAAAGAACCAGAAAGAACATTTTATATAGTTCCCTATGAGATCTTCTCACAAGATAATATGTGAGCCAAGAGAGGAGAGAACGGTTATATTCTCTCTCTCTCTTTTTCCCTCTTGTTCAACTTTCAATATTTCTTGAAATTTTTTAAAAAATTCTTCTCTTTTTTTATATACCATCATAACACATAATCATCCAAACTACTTCTTGTTCAATAAACTAGTCCCCATTTGGACTTGTAATTATTGAAATTCAATTACAAAATATGACATTTGTCATTTGTGAGTGAATTTGTTGATCCAACGAAATTCGACGAGTTCTTCAAATTGTGACTTGGGTTGACATTTCTAATTCCTGATGAATTATGAATTGTTTCTACATCATTGTGAATACAATAAAAAAACTAACTGCATAATTGACGTGATTGTTCATCTTTGTCAATCATAGTATTGACAAATGAGGAAAGATGTATCTGTACAAGACGAGACCGGTACGAGTTCACAGTGGCCGCTCTTGAAAAAAAGGAATTTTGAAATACGGCAAATGATAAAATTGTACAAGATATAGGAATGAAGACAATAATTATTATTGTGGAAGACAAAAGTACAAGAATTCTATTTAATTTAAATGTGATTTTGTAAAACAGTGTTTTTTATTACTCTTCTACTATTTTGTGTTACAACAGAGAGAGAAGAAGATGAAAGAGAACGAGACCATCATTCTATTTAGTGTCGCCGTGACATGTTTAGCTGCCTTTGCTCTTTTTGTGCCTTTAGGTAACGACTCCGCTTTTGTCCATTTTTATTTATAAATACCAAATTAATTTCACAATAATTTATTCGACTCTCTTCCTGTCTAGTGATCATACCATCAATTCGAGACATGGCAGTCACTTATGATTTTGACTTGACCCCAGTCCTCTGCGTCACCGTTGGCTTTGCTTACAGGGACGACTCGAGTGAGTTTTTGGTCTTAATGAAGTAAACGAGTTAAATGATGATCAAGTATTTAATTTATTGTCTAGATGAATGTTCTGATTGGAGTTTCTGCAAGCAAACATGTGAAGCCACGCCGACTACTTGTCATCAAGTTTTGATTAATTATAGAAAATTTAATAATTCCCTACCCGCTCCTGATATCGTCCCAGAGTCTGAGCGGATGGTAATAAATATAAAAGTCGGCAATTTTATCAGACTTGTAAAATTATCTTTCAAATATTCATTTTACTTTTTAGAATACTTCAATTTGGGACGAGACAAATACAAAATTATTCGTCAATGCAAAAGGATGTGGGGATGCCCCGGAAGTCCGGTGTAATGAATTCGGGGAGACTGTCAGTCAAGTGAGTTTTAATCATTTTGATTTACATTTTAAATTTTATTATAAAAATAAATTCTTCTTACAGATAGGGAAAGCATATGGATGTCATTACAGTCGTCGAAATCCACGACTCGTCGTACTAAATCCAGCATGGACAATCCCTAATTCAAGTTTGGCCCTCACTCTTGGCCTCCCTGCCACTTTACTGACAACCTCCTTTGTATTTTTTATACTATTATTATTTAAAAATTAATTTGACATTTCCTTGAGCTCAAAAAAATTTGTAAAAAAAAAATCTTCATCCCGTCCAACCAGACATTGTAAAAGTCACAGAGCCTTTCTTTTTTAAAAACTTTCTTTCCTCCTTTCACCTCAACTTCCTTACTTAGGGGGTGAACAATAACATAGTTTAGGACCAAATAACTCGAGTATACTTTTAAACGAAGAGGAGGGGGGCAGTCGCGCAAAAGAAAAAGAAAATTAGGCCTAAAAATTTATGTTACAAGTCGATACTTGGACCCGACAAGACTGACGACTATGGTGAAATGACCCTGATATGCCCAATCATAATTATAGAGTGTGCAAAAAAAGCCTTCTCCTTCAACAGCTCTCTCACTTCAAGTATGGACACTTGAGTAAATGTGGGCCATACAAAGGAGTGAAGGAGTTGGGAGCACGTAGTGGATTTTGGGCGTACATGTATAGCTGCACGATTTCTTCATCGTCGTCGCATTGCCACTTTATCATTACACATCTCTCAGTGGACTATAAGCTCCATCGTCTACACGTCCATAATAAACTTGTATACCTCGTGTATCATAAAGTCCAGGGAGAGAGAGAGAGAGAGAGAAGGAGTGAGAAGAACAAAACTCACCACTGCAGTCAACTGCACAAAGAATAACAATTTTCTCAACTTTACATACCTTGAAACCATCTACCTACCTAAAAAATTCACTTTTATGTACGTAAATACTGCAGTACTCCTTGTACCTCTCCACCCCAATATCGTGTAACAGATGCTGACTCAATGTAAAATTCAATTCTATGATCAGAATAACATTTTAATTTCTACGTGTGCTTCTCCCTCTCTCTCTCCAACCAACCACCATTAGAACCTGTCCCTCTCGAGAAAGAATGCTTTTTATGTAAGATACACACAAAAAAGGAAAGTAAACGAGTCCCATTCAAGTCCAACTTTTGAAATTGATATGAAATTGAGAGAGAGAAAATTGCTCAAAAATTAGAGGAAAAAACAAACAAACAAGGACATGAAAGAGACTACAACTTGTACATTGAATAACAAAAAGTTAGAATGTTGATACTCCATGAAATTGCAAGGAAAAAAAAGACATAGTGGTGGAGGTGCTTTGAAACCATTGGGGAAAAAAAAGAAAGCGGATATTAAACTCGAAGTCTCACCAGCACCGTCATTAAACTACATTGTATATACCCACACAACCCATTCTTACAATTTTTATGAGATTCTCTTTTTCAAAAGAAAAAAAGAATTCTCCAAATTATTCAAACTTCCTTTAAGGCCCTTGTACCCTTTTCTTTCAACAAGATAAAAACTACCTAGTAGGTTAGTGAGTTTTCCTTATAAACATGATATTTACATATTTTTTAATATATGAATTATAATTTATATATAACCTCGTGACAGTGTATTACTCAAGTACCTTCAAAAAAATTCTCATACTAATCGAATAGCCGGACTTTTATAGTTAAGTACAGCCCCGCCTCCCTTTGATTTAAATATCATCTCTCAGAATAGAGTGAAAATTATTTCAAATTTTTTGTATGAACGTTTTTTTAGTAAAAAAAGAACAAAGAACGAATGTCGACTACAGGCTCCAAGAATGTGATTACAGCACTCTAATGTTATTTAAATAGGAAAAGACAAATTACATAATGACATGGACAATTGTAATCTGTAGGGTATTTATATTGACAAAAACTCATCAAAATCAAAATATTTACACGTTTTCTAGATTTCATGGTATCTATCTAGAATCTAGATTAGAAATATTTATACACACGCATTGTGATATAAAATTTTCACGTTGATATACGGCACATTTTTCTCTAAAAAAAGACACTGTTCACAAAATCTCGTGTATCTGAATTAAAACTGTTGAATAATCTCCATGTATACAATATTATGATAAAGTTGTCACTCGTACAAGGACAGAATGGAGAAAAGAAAATTTGTTCTTGTTAAATTTTTAGAATGTCTGCACAATTTGAAGCGCTCGTACCTTAATCTCAAAATAGTCTAGAAAGTTTGTCAAGAAGAGATTTATGACAGTTTTTTGAAATGACAAGTGTACTAATTACCTTATTAAGTTTAATTTTTCAAATTCGTATAAAATTTTCATCATTACACGTGCAAACATGTTGAATTATTAAATTGTAAATCGTCCACACTTTTTGAAAGAAAGCTCATCGTGTAAATTAGCAATAATAATAATATATGAACAGAAGACTACAATACATTGTTCTTGTAGTTTTCGGCATATATACTACATTGTATCATACAATATTGTTATGTATGTAATACATATTGATGACATAATAAAAAACATATTGAATATTGATACGCCTACACTCGCCATCATTCCATGTTCATTTTACAAGAAAAACAAGCTCAAGTCATTTAAATGTACAGTATCCATTTTAAAAATATTCAAATGGTCTTGACTAGTCAGCATGAAGGTGAGGATGAACAACACGAAAAAAAAATATGACAAATATTGAAAGAATCAATACCATGGTGGAATGGAACATAAATTCTATAATTTATGATTGGGGGGAGGGAGATAAAGATGTACCCGTACACATGTTTTATTTATCTGTAGAGTATTG
This sequence comes from Arrhopalites spinosus, assembly GCA_034700945.1. Lineage (NCBI taxonomy): Eukaryota > Metazoa > Arthropoda > Collembola > Symphypleona > Arrhopalitidae > Arrhopalites > Arrhopalites spinosus. The sequence continues at coordinate 5,934 of JAQIVZ010001257.1, forward strand.
CATTGAAAATTGTCTACCTCGTCTACATTTTGTGGTTGATGGGCAAGTAAAATGGTACTTTTCCAAGTCGGTTAAATATAAAGCTACACCCTCCTGGACAATTGGATTTTTTCCATAAAAAAAAGGTCCAAGGAAACGAGAGTAGTAAAAAAAAAGCAACAAATATAGACACGCAATGTCCAAGTTGTTTAATAAAAAGAATAAGTGTATGTCATTGCAAATTGTAATTCACATGCAAATCCCTATACACGACTTGACAACGATAAGTTGCGCATCCGTTTCCTCAATGTCACACCAACAGTATGTTTTTTTTAGTTTCCCTTTGAGTCTCTTACATATAACAAATAGTATTACTAAATATCTTTTGAATATTATCATGTAGATATTTATCTTTTTTTGTATTTGAAGAAAAATTAATTTTAATTTTTTAATTTAAAATTTTTGACATGAAATTTAAACTATGCTTAACATTATTTCTAATTACATTGGCAGTGTCTTGTCTTGTTATTATTATTATTTTAGTGCCTATTCTAGTCCTTCCATCTCTCTCTGATAAAAAAGTTGACTATAATCCTGTCCCTGTGACGTGTCAACTAAGGGACAATGAACTAGTCACGGGGTGGAAAAAATGTAGAGTTTGGCACTCATGTCGTCAAGATTGTCATTTACAACAATTGCGACAGTGTCGTCGGCTTTATGTGGCGTATCACATGGGTCATATTAATGATTCTCAATTAAATTCAAATCAGGAACAGGAAATGCAGAAGGACGTGGCAAAGGAAGGAATTCACGAGGTAAATGAACAATTATACTCGGAATTAATTTTTATGAATTTATAAACTTCTTTAATTTTTAGGAAGAGAATGGAACCCTATGGATTCAAACATTTATTCCTTTACTTATCAACCCAGAATCTTGTGGTGAACCACCACAAGTTGATTGTGATGACTTTCATACAAGATTTAAAGTAAAAAAATTAATTATTTGTTACAAAATACTGAAAAATTAAAAATTACTTTAAAATTCTACAACGTATTAACTGACATGTACTTATATTTTTTTTGTTGAAATTAAGATTGGTCAAAAATTTCCATGTTATCACAGTCGGACTCATCCAACATTAGCAGTGCTACAATATTCTTGGAATGATGATGTCTACCCAGTGTTTTTAACCTTAAGTTTACTTGGTAGCCTTTGTATTGTATTTTGTATTAGTTGTTTTATTTTATGCTTTTGGCATTGCCGAGCTTCTTCAGGATATGATTCTCACAAAGTTGACATTGAAACAGTTAGAAAATATGCATTTGAATAGAATAGAATGCTACAAATTGATTGACTCCACATTAACAAATTGGTCAAATAATTTGATCAGATAATTATGAATGGTGACTAGTGATGAAGATAAGACTTGACATTGTAGCCGTTATAGACTATAATGTGCAGTATTCATGTTTTTTACAGTAAATAAATTTAAAGAAAAAAGGTTTACAGATGTGAGAAAGCAGTACGATGCAAAATAAGCTTAAATGTAAAGAAGCTTCAGAAAGCGAGTTAGCAAAAAAAATATTTAAATAATTTTGATACTGACCTTCGCTTCCTCTTGCTTCTTGAAGGCGTATGCTGTAAGTTAAAATGTATTTAAAATAATTTATCATTTTATGTATTGTCGATAAATGAGATGTCAAGACTCACCCATAAAATTTTTTTGTTCTGCTTCAGTCATGACTGGTTCACGACATGGAGCTCCTTGTCCTTTCTTTTGTAGTTTAATCACTGCTTTGGTCTTTTCAATCTTTCCAATAAAATCTCCCAAAGTCTTTCCTGGATGAATCTGCTTACCACAAAACCAAAGTTCAGCATCCGACGGTTTCAATATCTACCGAAAGAAATTTTATCAAAGAGTACAAAAAAATTATTAATTATTTCTTGTAATATTGTACAAACAAATGAAAAATGTGAATAAAAACCAAGAAAATGCTACTGAAAATCAAAATTAATTAATTACGTGTAAAGAGTCTTGGGTTCCTCCAAGATCTTCTTTATCTTCAAATTCCAGCCGAATCGGATCATGAGGTGGAAGATTCATTGGATACGCAATCGTACAAGCACCTCGTAAAATGTCCAGTTGGTCCTTGACAATTTTCTCTGTCATACAAATTCCGGCATCAACTTGTTTCTGAAATAATTTTTTTACAGAAAATGATGAATCTGCCCAAATTACATGATGAATACACTGAGAAAACAAGACTTACTTTCGAGATCATCTCTTTAGCTTCACCAATGGTTCGTGTAATAATATCTTGCATTTTTTCTGAAGGTTGTCGTCCATTTCTTCGGCCAATGGGGTCCCGATTTTCATTGAATCCTCCACTCGGAGTACAAGTCTCTCCCCAAGTGTCCACTCTTTTCAACTCTTCAATTTGATCATCAGTCAATCCAATCATGTCCGGAGGAAGATATGTTCCATGTTTAGCCAATTCTTCCATTTCTAAAATTTTCAAATCAAGAAAATTCAGTCTACAATAAATAAAATGAACTCACTATCAGTGAAACTTACCAGCACAAATTCTGTTGATTTTGAGTCTTCCATTGTAGACAACACAAATTTGTTGAATCAAATCGTCCACAGGGATGTGGACAGTCGTGTCAAGTAGAAACTGACTCTCGTTGCCTCGTTTGACATGTAAAAGAACCATTGTTGTTGACAAAATCCACTCTTTTGACACTTACCCGGCTTAAAAAATGATCGACCAAACAAAGGAAATTTTCACTGGAAACCACTCGAGTCCAAAGAGCGAGTTCCCTGCCCACTGTCGCCTGCCAACCACAACCAAAATTCAAACGCTCTCAAAGGAACCGGCCAAATTCGGGGATTTATTTGACTCGGCACATGTTGAAATTTCGTTGAAAGTTTGTCAAAATAATTTAATTGTGTCGTCCTTTTCTAGGTGCAACCAAGGTAAAAAATCCAAAATAGTCTGTAGTCTAGTTCAATTATTGTAGTGGTGTAGAGCGTGGGTGGATTTTATGGGACTCTTCTAAGGGAGGAGGGGGGAGTAAAATTGCTTTGTTGATCACAATTTGTGTTTTTGTTTTAAATAGACATTCAATAAAATGGCAGAGGATTCCAAAGAAGTCAATGAAAAGGGGGATAAAGGATCCAGTATGAGTGATTTGATTGCCTCTGTCCCTGTCATTGACTTTGTTGAAGATGTTGAGGCGTTCATGAGTCTACCTGAGAATGGCAACAATTGCCAACAAGTCCTTAAAAAGATGGAAGAAATCTATTCAAGGATTAAAGGTCTCGAGGTAAGCACATAATCGGTCATGTTATCAGCATGGGGATGAGATTACTAAATTTATTTATGTAAACAAGTTATTTAAATTCCTCAAATGGACTGACATTTAAAATTCACAAATTCTTCCAATGAATTGCTAATTATGAATGTAATTTGTGTTTTTCTTTCTCGGTTGCAGTCCAATCACGTGAATAATCGACAGAGGTATTTTTATTTATTTATTTTATACTCTTTAATATTTTAAATTAAATTTTATAGTAATAGGTATTTTGACATTTGATATTATTGAATGATTGAGATTTTTTTTTCTTTTCTGTCAGGTTAAGAAATCAAATTTCAGAATTAGAAAAAAGTATAGCCATGATCGTAGAACTAAACGCTCGTAAAGAAGCTAATGAAAGTCTCTCAACACATTTTCGACTAGCTGACCATGTTTTCCTAAAAGCTAAAGTTAACCCTGCTGAAAAAGTTGGCCTTTGGCTTGGGGTAAGTATTATAAATAGGTATTATGTGATCAAGATTTTAATCATTTAAATTATTTCTATGATCTTTCCAAAATGGTCCTGATACGAGAATAGTATATTCTTGTTCAAAATGATTTGTTTTTTCATTTATACTGAGAAATATTTTATTTTTGAATTTCTTTCTAGATCATAGAATTATGAGTATTGTTCGTGGATGATTAATTTTTTTATTGGTGTTGTGATAGGCCAATGTGATGCTCGAGTATGACTTGGATGAAGGGGATGAGTTGCTAAGATCAAAAAAGGCAAAGGCAGAACTAAATCTAAAGCAGACTACAACTCTGATCGACCTTATTCGAGAGAATATTACAACAGTAGAGGTAAACCTCCTGATTAGATTTTACATTGATTTCATACATGCTTTTGTTTAACTATTTCTAACATTAGTGGTTATATGACTTTTTTGACATTAATTTTTTACTTTTTTACAGGTTAACATGGCCAGAGTTTACAATTTTGATGTAAAAAAACGAAACTTGGAAAAGGAGAAAGCTGGTATAACAGCAAGCTAAACTACACTACGCTGATTATATTCGAGTCTGATGATATTTTACTCAAAATTAATTACCACACTTCAATTATACTTCAGTAAGAATGTGTCATGTTAGCTACTTACTCACTACTCATACTAATATTATTATAATTGTTACTACTCTGCTTATATTCAATTGCATTTTTTTGATCAATGTTGATGAAACTTTTAAATTTGTTACTTTCTTTAATTTTAAGAATAATCATCATTCATGATTTCTTGATTATTAAAACTACAAATCTTCATGCCACGCTATTCACACAAATACATCTTCTCTGAAATTAATCGTACATTATATATATTACACATAACACAGTACATACATGAATATTTGTAGGTTATGAAAATGTTATCTGTCATCATCTATTTTGCGGTTTGAATAGTGAAAAAATTAGTTAACCAATATTTCGTACCAGTATCATTTTTTTTCTTGTCCAACATGATGTGTGTTATAAAACTAAAAAATTTTAACGAAAGCTCTATTATAGTTTTATCGCTATAAAAACGAGAACCAAGATTTTGTACCTATAGTATATGAAAATAATGACATGTACCATCTAAACTTTAAGGCTCATGTTGCGATTAATTTATGAATACATGTACATGTAATATATTAATAATATTATAATGTCATTACTGCAACGTAAAATTATTAATTAAAAAAATTAAAATTTTATCATAACAAAAAAACCGAAATGTTTCAAAAAGTGACAGACTATCTCATGTCCTTCCAGCAGGACAGAAAATTTCTCCTATACGAACCTTGCCTAAACTCCTACGTAAGATATTACTGATATTATCATGTTGTGTGAGAGAGTTTGGGGAATTCTTTTTTTTCTTCTAATATATATATACTCTAACGATAAGTGTCCACCATCGATTTGTTCTTGGGCGTTTACCTATACATATGATTACGTGGGTATAAATGGCATCCCTATCACACAAACACACATGTTTTTAGACTTTAAGTAAAGAACTAGATGAATGAAACTAGTTGTGATTAGGTATTACGTATGATGAACAGATCGCATGTCCTAATTTTGACACTTTTCCTTCTCTCGCTCTCTCGGAAATTATTTATATTCAACGTGGTTCATATCATAGTAACTAACAGTAAATCCGGAATTTTTTTTTGTTGATGTAACTTGATATCGTATCATCATTTAATTAAGGAAATGAACATTATGTTCATGATATTAGTATTAGCAAAATTGTTTATTGAGTACTAGATACTACCGACTAAATTGCTCCTTTTTTTGGTTTATAAACATTGGCATAATTTCAGGTTGATGAATACAGAAAAAAACAAATAATTCTTGTTCATCATTCGGAATGATTCATTACAAATAATATACATCTTGGGGGTCGTTAATTATCAGCCAGAGCTACATGTTTGTGCTCAGTGAGAGCATTGCGCAAAAAAAAACTCTAGGTGAAAGTCCGTGAAAGCATTATATTATCTACTTATATAAAAATATATAATATTCATATTTTTGAAAAAGAATTATCATGGGATAATGAATGGAAATGGTTAGCTCATGTCCACAAAATAGCCCTATAAATCAATTTTATCATTTGGTAACACAATATTTTGACCTTAAATTCTCTTTGCTTTGTTGTACACCCCTCCTCTATGCAATACAAAATATACAATTCAATATTTTAGTGTTACGATTTCGATCGATACTGATTCTATACAGATAATATGGATACAAGAAATGCGAAAAGTTATAGTTAAACTATACCAACTGTCCTTGTGCATTAGTTTTCCATTTTACTTTACTAATACTTATTAGCTATATCACATTTTCTACATAGTTGAGGCTCAAGACTGGATATCTTACTTTTTTCTCATTTTGATCAAAAAAAAATTATCAGTAATGGCCATCAACAATGGGGGGAGGGGGAAGGTGAAAGAAAATTGAATGAAATCATGCGTGAGTTTGTTCCCAAGAATTTAACTCAAACTTTAACAGTCAATTTCCCTTTTCTTCTTCATCTTTACTCTTTCGTGACCAATTTTCTCTCTTTTGTGTAAATTGTCAATTGTAAAATTTGAATAGAAAGTAAAGTGGAAAAAAAGACATTTTTATGCAAAAGAAAAACGTTAGCACGAGGGACTAAAGAGTCTCTTTATATATATTTTTTTTTATTCTGTACATATTTAGTCATGTTCCAATTTTTTTAATAGGGTAAACAGGGCGAACGGGGTTTGGCATGCGAAAAAAAAATCCAATTTTTTACTTTTCCTAAATATAAATCCTAATAATGCATAAACGGGAGGTAAAAAAGGAATGAGAAAGAGAGGAGAAAGGCCAAAACGGGCGGGGGTCAGTCGAGTGAAAAGAAACAGAATATGTCTTTGAGAATTTAGACGTAAATCAAATGTATAGCTATATGTGAGTGGTCAATATCAATCTATATAGTTAAAATGGTTAGTTGAATGGGTGTTACATACACAAAAAATACAATGTCATTGTCATGTACAAAATTCCAATTGTCCACCATCTCTCTCTCTCTCTCTACAATGTAAACTTAATGAATGACAATGGTGAATTAAAATGGATCGAATAGTGGTTGTTCATGTTGATGTCAATAATTTTATTTTGTTATTACCACACTCTGTACTTTCTCCAGTAAAATACCCAACTCGGTTCTCGGTTTTTATTTTTGCTCCCTTCCATGCACTTACAATAGGACGTGACGTGACAAGGAGAGTCCTGGACGGGGAAAGATGAACAGTGTCATAATGACACGAACGAAACAAATATCATGATCATTCTATTTTTCTGACCATTATAAATTGACGAGGATGACGATGGCACGCATTATTCAAGGTAGGTATATATTATAGTATAAGGGAATAAATTTAAATGGAGAGAAAATAAACTAAACATTCAATGTGTACCAAATAATTTCTTTTATTCATCCACGCCCGAGTCCCGACTTTCTCTCCTTTTTTCCAAGTATTTTTTTCCCCATTGGCGAATGGCGATTGCATGCATATGTCCAACTTGGAGTAGTAAAAAAACTAATACTAACACGTATTATTATTAGTCTTGGAAAAAATACATGCCAGGCCATGTACTGTATCTTAATGATATCAACTGACAGGCTGGGATGGTAGACAGGCCAAAATCGACGCATGTTGATAATACCTTCATTAAATGTATGAGGAAGACGGATTTTTTTTCCAATATTTTCTACAGAATTTTCAATGAGGATTTATGCATTTACGTAGAACTAGAAACCCGGGTTTCTCCTACATACAAGTACTCGTCTCCCTGTGGAGGACCTATTAATCTCAAGCTTATAAAAAGTGTAATAAGACAAGTGAAAGCATAAGAAGGGAATGATGAAACATTTTTACATGTGTATGTACGTACAAGTACATATAATGTACATGTACATATGTATGTCAATTCCCAACTCTTTTTAACTTGACTCGTCTCAATGGTTTTACTTGAGGAATTCAAGTAAATGGGGCTAATGTACAGGCTTCTTCAAGAAAAAGTGGAGAGACTGAAATTCAAGTACTGGACAATATAAATATAAATGTAAGTTTGAGGTCTGGAGTGGAAGACGAGAGGGACTCTATATAAATTGTGTTATGTGTTACTTCTATACTTGAGAAAAAAAGAGTACACATTTCTTCATAGCCAATAGTTTCAATAAACGATGAGAGAATAGCGGTGATAGGTATAAAATAACAGTTGGAATATTGGACGGATTGGGATGTTCCCCGGCTTTTTGCGGGTTACTTTTTTGGCCTCGCGTGAGAGGGGTGTTTTGTGACGATGAGGACGTCGAGGGAAACCGACAACATCGACAGCCACCCGGGTAACAACGACGATATTGCAAGTGTCAATTCTCAATTCCTTGTGAGAGCCTTCCTTTTTGCCAACCCGTCTCTTTCTCTCTCTAACAATTTCTCATATTTATTTATTAAACTTATATCCTTTTTGGAACTTTGTACATGGGGGGAAATTGTCCAGTCGCCATTTCCTCTTACCTTATATTTTCTTACTTGTTATATAATAAATATAATATTAATTGTTACACGAGATAACAGACATTAACACATGTGTGTGTATTTTCACTTCCAAAACTATTGAAGAAAATACATAATTATCCTCTTCAAAATTATCAGTTATACGTACAAACAAGTTTAAAGTTGAAAGTTAACTTTTTTGAAAGTCAACAAAAGTTTTTTGAGTGATGCTTTTCTCCTTTGTGTGAATATTCGGCAGTTTTTTTCATTTTCCTTTAAAAAAGGGAATAAAAAGTGGGTTGGTGGAAATTTTGTGAAACATTTATTTTTTTTTTTGAAAATTAAAAAAGCAAGAAAAAATAGAAAATCTGTACTATGTTTCTTTTACAAAATGTGATTCTTACAACGACGAGCACAAAATTAGTTAGTTTATTGGACCATTGGAATTGGAGGAATTTACACATTTCTGAGGTTGAACAGTTGACCGAATATGAGCTTGACAGGTTCTCGTCGATCGAGTGCTGACGACGACGACTCAAAGGATTTTCATAAAAAAGGTAATCCAGACTCTGGTTTTCACGAAGAGAAAGAGAATCATTCAAGTTCGTCCTCAACCAACGTCTCAGGGACGACCAAGACAGGACGTCGAAGACCCAAGACAGTAGATAGTAGTGGTGGTCTTGGACATAGTGGACAAAGTCGTCACTCAATTAGTCATGATAGTATTATTAGTGAGGCTCAAGTGTTGTCACAACGAGACGAAGAAGAGTTTGGTCATAGTTCAAATAAATCTGGTTGTAGTACTTCTAGTGGTGTCATTGAGTCTGACGGTGATAGTCCGGCCGACATTAGTGAGACTCAAAATCAATCTCAGAGAGAACAACAACGAAAAAATTACAAGAAACGTGGCAAACATTTTCCCCCACCTAAAACACCTCCTCCAACTGCCTTTAATGGGGGGACAAATGAGTAAATTTATTTTACAACTAATTTAATTAATTTTAAAAATTATTATTACATTTTTAATATTTTTCTTTTATTAAATTTAGGTCTACTCTCGACAAGACAAAGGCTGTTGACACCGTGACCAATTATGACTTGTGAGTTTTTAATTATTTTTAAATATTCAGTTGGAATTTTTTTTAAATAAAATTAATTTATTTTAATCTTTTCTAGTCCTAGTGATACAGAACTATCAGGTGAGAAAATTATCTGGGACTTGGGACTTGTAAAACAAATTTTTCAGTGATATTTTGTACTAAATTGTGTTTTTTTTGTTTTAGAAATTATCGCCATCATGTCCGGACTGGCAACACCCAGAAACAAACCACCGTCCATGTCAAACTCGTATGAGAATATTCAAAAACCCCAAACAGCTGGTGGTAAATTTTTTGAGCATCATCATAATAATGATGATGAATTTCAAAATTATCGGTATGATGACTCAAGACATGCAGAGTCCATGCCGTCCATTCGAAGATCAGGGGAGGACAAGAAAGAAAGTCAGTTTCATGGTGTGGGGAATGGTGTGATTAATAGTAATAGTAAAATCCGAAATGGAAATGCTGGACGTCGTTACCTTCAAAAACAGCAATGGTCAAAAAGTGTGGATGCAGTGAGTGTGAGTGGAAGTATTGGTGGGAGTGTTAGTGATATCAGTTATCGGAATAAAAGTACTCCAAATAGTCTTAATAGTATTTTAGCCGCAAGTGGTAAAAGTGGAACTCTGGGTCCAAATGGGAAGAAAAGGAAAAAGAAACCAAAATATAAAGGCCCCCCCAAGAAGGAGGAGGAGGTTATGAGCGAGTATAGTACTAAACCGTCTTGGAAGCAGAGATTAAAATTTTTCTTGACTTTTGTCGCTTCTGTTACTTTAATTCTGTCCGGTTCTTCCCTCCTCTTTGTTGTCCCCATTGTCGTTGACCCGATTCTGGTTAGTTTAATTTTTTCTTAATAAAACTAGACAATAGAAATTATTTAAAAATTAACTTTTTTATTAAATTTTTGACACAGGTTGGACTTGAGGCTCAATTCTCCACACTACCAGCACAATGCAAGTACGTACATATTTTAATTGTAATTTATTTATACTGTTGTGGATATTAATATTTTCATGTCAAAAAATCAGATATAAAATTGCATTTGACTAAATAAAGTACTGATTATCTTTTTTTTGGGTAGAACAATTTCAAAGAGAAATGGAACTGGGTCAGTTGAGTGTACCATTCCAAGTTGTCGGGAGGGTTGTACAGCAGACTTGGTGACGTGCTACTTTATTGAAGTTGAGTATCAACCGGGTATTTATCGTCCTATGAAAAACAATAAGAAAAATGCATCATCATCATCATTATTATTATCCAAATCCACAATCTACCTCGATAATAATAGTACCTATGAACCAAATGATGACAATTTCAATAATGAAACTTTCTTTGTTGCTTTTGAAGAAAGTGAAAATCCTTCACTTTACTCGGAATCGATGGGCTTCAATCAAGATTTCATTCCTCAGGGACTCGTTCAAAGTAAGAGACAAAAATAATTAAATTAAAATTCTCAATTTATTAAATTCAAGGGAAATTCATACAACAAAAAATCAGCATCATATTATTATTTACAATGAGGGAGATTATAGTTATGCATAAAAATAGAACAATAGATTTCATAACAGTAGCACAACTCAAGTGCACGCATTTTTTCATACTCCCCGTGCCTCACTGACTTTTATTACAATTTATGGGGCAGGGAGTGAGAGAGGTACCTGTAATATTAGGGAAAATATTGACAGTTCAAGGTAAAATCCCTTTTATACCGAAAAAGAATTTAAACTTTTTCTCATGTGTGTGGTTTATACACCAAAAAAATGTAAAACGCGTGCCTCTCTCCTTTTTTTAAAGCTTTTACGTCTAGCGCACATATTACAATTTTTATATTGGCCAAAAAAATCAATACTTTTTGCTATCCATAATACATTGATAATTGCATGCCGTTGTATCTTTGCAATATATATATATTATATATATATTGTACATTGTACAATGGTAGTGGTGAAATCATTTAATTAAAGGTCCATGTTGTCATTAAAATGGGGTCTAGTAGTTGTGGTCCACTCCATATGGTACTTCCTAGACCAAGGTGCATGTAGTTTGACAATGAAATTTTATCAAGAAGAAAATTAATTTTAGTTGCATATATGACGGGATGGTTTATATTTTTGTAGAGTTTATCGTCTCATCATATCACAAAAACTTTTTGTTTCTATTTCACCTGAACTGAAAGAAGGTGAGGTGATGGGTAGGCTCTCCTACAAGATAAGGTGTTCAAAGTTACCAAAATTGAATGACGATGAAATGTAGAACATCAAAGTTCCATTATAAAAGGGCCATCCTTAAACCTAATTCAACGATCAATTACTTATACTTTCTCTTTTAATTATTCAGATTGAGGACGCGGGGCTGAATATTAGAGTTCTTGTCTCAACACAAATTATGTTGTATCATGGTTCTCTCATATTTAACTCATACTTTCCTATTAATTAATTTTACCTTTATAGTTGTTGGACTTGAAATCACTGTTTTATAATGTCATTTTACAACTTTTGCTCCTTGTTTTGACATGGGAGCGTCAACTGAATTTTATTTTTCAGTGTTCTGAGGCATCATTGTTTTGAAATGTGAAGCTAAAATATTTTTAGCTAAAAATTTTAAGAGTTTAGAAATTATTTTGAAAGAGTGGGTCATTTTTAAAAAATCATGACCTTAATGTAAATGTCTTGTTGTTGAAACGTGCTATTAATTTGTTAGTGAATGTAATATTTAGAATTCAAAATATTTTCATAATTGATAAATTTGGAATTGAATATTGTTACATAATATGGGATTGTCCTTGAGTTACATTGGAGTTAATTATCAATATAAATTTTAATTTACATGTTCACGGGACTTTACTAAAATTGGGTGGATTAATTGATAATTTGTGGGATTTTCATAAACAACGTCGTGTCATAGTCATTGCTGCGTCCAGTGCTTCCATACTTAAAAAACGTAATTCATTAAACAATCTCTTCCTATTTTATGTGTTCCTTCACCCAGCTTTCACATCAATTGACTCCTCAAATGAGTTCAACGGGCAGACACGGACTTTCTCTTTTAAAAAATCGGCATGAACTAGGAGGGAAAATGGTGGAAGTTTTTAATATTGTTGAGTAGTAAATGATGTAAGGAAATATTAGAATAAATTCTTCCTTGTCGAGACATGTAAAACCTCTCAAAACTCAAGGGGTAATAATTTAAGTGCTAATGCTACTCCATTCGGGGTCATGTGTGCACCTGCAAGAAAAATAGGAATTTGACACACGTCATAAGAGTCTCTAATAACAAGTCTCTAAATATTCATTATTATAGATTTTTTTCACTGTTTAAAAAACTTTTTTTGGGGGGTTAATCTTTTCAGACGGAACTCTGCTCATCAACATAAATGGTTGCGGCTATCCACCTGATGTGTAAGTAAACATCTGCATGTAAATATGTGAAATTTTACAGCTTTAATTGTAAAACAAACTAAGAAATATTTTGTTATACTCGGTAAAATCTTAAATAATAGCCTCCTCTAAAATAGTAGCCCTACTCCCATATTTGGCATGTCTAGTGTCTATCATGATGAAGATATGTAGGAGACTAAAATAATAGCCCGGTCAGAGACTCAATATTTGCATAATAACCCGGGCTATTATTTTAGATTTTAAGCATTAGTTCATAATATTCTTCTATTTATTCAACTTTGTCTTTTTTTACAGAAATTGTACTGAATTCGAGCGGAAATTTGGTGAATTGAACACAACGTTCCCATGTCACTTTAGCCAAACGAATGAGAGCATTGTGGTTCCATCGTACAGCCGTCGTAGGTAAGAGCAAAATGTTACTTTAATTTGTAGTGTAATTTTTTTTACATGCATCATATCGTCAAATTTGTTAGTTATTAACTAATTCTCTACTTGACTACACAACATGTTGACTGAGTCCTCTTTCCAAATTAAGGGCACTGAGCCACTGACTATTGTTAAATAAGATTTGACCATTCTCCTAATTGAATCAAGTAGGAAATAATTAACTCACATACAGAAACTACCTTCATTAAAAAATTGCGGGAGATTAATCTGAAGTTCAGTGACAAAACAGAATATTTACGTGTTAATAATTAAAATCACCTCAGATCAAACACAACTAGCATTATAAATGAAGGTTATGCGTGAGTCGTAAGAAACAGCGACCAATTTAAGAAAAAATAAATGGACTACTAAAAGTTCATTAAATCTTTCTAACGTTAGATTTTCTTTATGTAATTGATTTTATGTATAGAATTGGGAAAGTCAATTAACCTATAATTTCATGTTCAATATACGACCTACATACTTATAACAACGAATATGATGTGACTAAAGACAATTGTAAATGTAGAACTTTACCTTGGTCAAGAATTTAGACTAAATCCGAAAAGTTGCGTTTCGGAATAAACAAGTCAAAAGTATTGAAAATGAGATAATAATTTTTTTTCATGTTTTCAGTGAAATTATGATTCTTTCCATATCACTGATTGTACCACTTGGAACGTGCTTGTTATGTGCAATCCTTTTGTACCTCCTACTAAGATGGAATCCCAAACCAAAAAGAAATAAGAAGCAGAAGGTCAAAGACAAAGAGCCAGCTCCCCCAGCCACTTTAAATCATGTGAATGACAACGCTTCCAACAACAAAAAGAAGAAGGGGTAAAATTCACAAAAAAATTTTTTGTTTTACATAGTTTTTTTCGTTTTCTCCAAAAAATAATTTGTAGGCTTTCGACTATATTTCACAAGAAAGTTTCATTGCATGACCAATAAGTAGTTTGTTGGAGTCCAAAGCAAACATGTCATGTATTTTCAACGATTTGAGTGATTTTATACAGTCAAATGCATTCCTCTCTATATTACTACATTTAATAATTGCAAAAAGCTCTCTCTCTCTTCATTATCCAATATGATGCAATGTCAATGTCACGCTCAAAAAAAAATTCAGACGGGGGAGGAAACGTGCCAATTAGTTATTTTGTTGTCTCAAGAGCCGTCGGTCCTCATATTGTCACAAGTCATTAATGTTTGTGGAGGGAAGGGGCTTTTCGTTTGTGCCATGCATGTCACAAATTACTCTTGATTTCGTCCATCCTTCTCAACTGTCATTTCATAGTTAATACTTATAACCCCCCAAAAAAAATAATAAAATGGCAATTTGTTTTTCATACAAAATATTATAGACAATCCAAAAAATTCACCGGGAAAGGTGATGTACAAATTACAATTAGAATTTGTATTTATTTTGTAAAAGGTCATTCATATTTTTCTTTTGTACACTTTAGTTAGATTTGATACCATTTTTATTTATTTAGTATGGTAATGATTTTTTTTTTCAAATTGGAATATATTTAACTGATATCAACTATAAATGGAGTCTACAAAAAAAATAAAATAAATGTACATATGGCGAGAGGTAAGAGTGGCACTATGAGAAGAAAAGGAAGAAGGGATTTATATAAATAAAAAGAAAAGGGGCAATAGAGTAAAGGCAGTCAGTCAGCCATGGCCAGGGCCAGGCAGTTGGACCACGGAGTATTTTACTTTTGCATAATTGATCAGAAAATTATCGATCTACCCGATTGAGGAGACGGAAAATTTTCATCACATCGATTTTCTCATAATTACTCATTCAACGGTGTATCTGTTATAGTGGGTCTTTTTTAGTTTTGCAACCACTTCAGTAGTCGCTCTTTCCTTGTGTACATTTGTAAATGGGAAATGAGCACAAGGTTTTCAGTGTTTCTCTGTTGTGCTTTTTTTCGGGGAGGGGGGGGGGAAGGTTTCGGGTTTCCTTCTATGAATAAAATAATTAGAATTGTATATACATGAAATAAGTCAAATAATAATTAAAAGACTATGAGAGGACAACAATGTTATTTATTTATATTTTAATGTTGAATGTTGATGTGACCTTTTTTTAGGAAAACAACGGAGGATGGGAAATTAAGACTGAGTCCAAAACCAAATGAGAAGGTCAGTCATGGGTCCAAGTCCATGGGATTACTGTCAAATATTGTGGGTGACCTGACTGGGATGTCAGGACAGAATGTCATGCACAAGCGTCACTATGCCAAATTCAGCACTTCAATCAGTAATCCCAACTCTGAGGCAAATTCGAGGAAAGGGTCGACCACAGCCATTCATCGAACTGGTGTAGACATGGAGTTGGAGAGAATTGAGTCGGCTGTTGATGTTAAGAGAATTTCCAGTACTGATGATGTTAGAAGGAGTCATAGAGACCTACGTAAAAGTATTACAAGTACAACATTTGTGGACAATTGTGATGATTATTATGATGTGAATGAGAAGAAAGACTCAACAATACACTCATCCTTACATGTTGCCATGTCCAATGGATTTGTCCCTGGTACTCATCCGAGTCCATCTTCCTTGGACCCCAGTCGGATGGGGACTGATGACCTCAAGAAATTGAGACGACCAACGAATGACAGTGTACATGTCTCCTCTCCTAGTGCAAATAAAAGTTCCATTTGGCATGTTGAGGGTGATGTTTTCCCTGTTTTTAAAAATAAAGACTCTGAAATTAGTCCCACGAGAACTGGTCCATATAGTCATAAGAAAATTTTACCTCCCCTTCAAAAGAATTCGAGGAGAACCTCCGTCCTGTCCATGGACAGTGTTGACTCTGACTCTGTCAACACTTCAAGTTTTGGAAAATTATGAAGTCATGTCATCATCATTCATTTTGACATCATTCAGCCAGCAGGTTCTCTCTGTCTCTCTTTTTTTATATTAATTATTTAATCTCAACTGTAAAGTATAGGTACAATTATTAAATTACATAAATCATACAACAATCGACGTAGGGGAATGTAAGTAAACTGATGATACTAATGTAATAATTAATAATTTACAACTAAATATTATTATATTTAAGAAAGAAAGTTGTTGAAGGAACCTGGAACGTAACTTTTTGCCTTTTTTGTGTGCAAATATAAATATTTTCAAAAAACAGTAACTTTAACAGTAATTTATTCTTATTTGTATAATTATTACTGTCCACAGTAATGTCATAAATGGCATTAAAATACAATTTAATGAATTACTTAAAAACGAAACAAACTTCCAGTTTTACCTTAGATCACAGGATGATTAATAATCACATAGAATAAATATATTATTGTACATTGTATAGAGTGATACTGTAAAAAAAAGAAATATATTACCTAATAATGATAAATAGCGTCGAATTTAATTATAATGTTTAGCCGACTGAGGCCATTTTTTAAAAATAAGAAGTTGAAGAGTATAAATGTTAACATGGAATTCTTACGTTATAAATTGTCATGTGCATAAATAAAACTACTAAATATAATGCAGCTCTAGTTCTTTAATAGACCGAGAACTGAGAGTGAGGTCGTATCATTTAACCTGATGTTAATATACTTAAATTTTGTGGACCGGCGACCATCCTACTCTACTTTGTGTACGTTATACATAATATAAACTATGTACTATGAACATCAACAGAATTAAACTTGGTTTTACTACATTTACTTTCTATAATATTATATACATTGTATATTGGTACATAATAGTGAATACGTGACTCTTCAAAATTTACGGGAATAAATCGAGCTTTGTACAATTATATAATTGTGTCCAATTATAACCATTATTTTTTTTTTCATGTTTAACTGTCTACATTTATCTGTAGTATTACATAACTGCGATATGTGTCCCAAGGAAAAGTATGTAGAGTTTTTGAGAAATGACAGATTGAACAATATTTCCCCTGCCCTAGCTCATCATTGGAAACATTGTTCAATCTTTCCTTTTCCAAAACTCTCAAGTTTTCTCATGAGCACACTCTCTCTACGCGTACATCGGATCATAGTAGGGATCTCTGCACAGTTTCAACTATGGCTACTTTTTATTGATTGGGACTTGGGAGGGAAGACCCAAGATTTGGGGACGAGATTTACATTGAATTGAATTACTCCACTGCCATACAATTTGTCCCTCTTTTTGACGTATGGGAATGGACAACTATTTGTTGTCTCCTTACAAAATGAAGTCAACCGAGTTAATTGTTAAAATCATAGCGTGGGTTGATATTGTAAGTATGAAGATTTGTTAAACATTGAAATACTATGTATAACCTATTTACTGAAAAATTGTTTATAATTACATGAAACTATTATTATTTACAGGTCATTTCATCCCTTTGTTTCTGTATGGTTGCCATATTTACTCTAATCTTGCTCCTCGTCCCTGAATTCCTACAAAAAATGGTCGCTGAAGATTTGGATGCAGACGATATGACTAATCATCCACAAATTGACAAATTTATTCAACTTGGCGGTGAGAATTAGTTACTATATAAACTCTGTACTCGTCAACCCTTTGACCCCTTTATGGTGGTCACTTTCTACTGTTTTTTTTCAGAAAAAGCAATTATTTGGTTCTAACTGGTGAAAGCAAATGTGAATAAATCTAATTTATGCTTTTGTATCTGTTTTAAAATAGGTGAACTACAATTTCTCCTAGTTTTTGGACTCTTACTTTTTTGGGGAATTTACTTGATGTTTTCTGTACTACTCCTCCGCTGGGCAAAAAGACGATATTTGTTGGGGTCTCGAGTTTATTTTGTCTTTCGCCTTGCGAAGACTGTATTATTCTTTCCTCTTGACCTGTACTGGATTGTCCCTACAGAGGAGCCAATGTCAGTGGAGCCAATGTCAGTTGTATTTTTTGTGATACTAATCGCTTATGACGTATTTGCACTTTGGGCTGTGTGGACCCTAATCCGCTACATTGTGTCCGTGAGAGGAGAGTCAAGACAAATTGTAGAATTTCAAGCTTTGTAATAAAGCTTCCTCATATTCTTCTAAATGCCAAAATTATTCAAAATACTCAAATTCACAACTCAACAGCATGTCCACAATTATATTATATAAACTCAATGTAAAGCAAATTGATAGCACTGTATGTTTAAAAAAGAAAAATGTTAAGCCATTGGCGAATTTCAAATTTGCTATTAAGATTATCTTAGAATTTTTATATAGAAAATATAGTTGAACAATTTTATTGCCCCATTACATACAATGATACAGAGTATTATCAATGGGAGAGTAAGATATTCAAAACTTTTTTAAAAACACAAAAAATGACAAACAATGCTACTTGTAAGCTTATTTAAATGTGATCTGTGACCATGAAGAGAAAGTATTTTGACTAAAAAGTATAAATGATTCACTACAAAATAACAATATAATATTAGTGCGTAAATTTCGTACACTCACTGTATATTACTAGACAGGGACACTTGAAAGAAGCAACTGGTTTGCTATTTGAGACTGAAAACTTTTATTTTGCTGTTATTGTATTTAACCGGCAAAACTACATTTTACGATGAATCTCTCTATGTTATAATATAATATATGTTGTAGTTGAGAGTTATATTACCAAATATATTATTAAATGTAAATACTAAATACATATTACTATGATAGTCTCACAAGTATATTTATCATTATGTACGAACTGTTATAATTTACATTGTGAATTAATCACATTCAGTCAATCACACTCAAATTAAATAATATACTGTGTGTATCATAGTAACATCGTCATTTATAGTATAGTAATACAATGTAAGCAGAAGAGTGTTATAATTTATTTACTAACCTTAGCCTAGTAACTATTCAATTACTTGTACAAAAGCCATCAAAACTACAGTGTATTCAACTAATGCCAAAATAAATCACCTTGATGTTAAATAATTTTAAATTCTTCTGCTTCTATCGTTAACAGAATTATTGAGATTATTGCATTAATTGTCTTGTTTCTCACGTCTATTTAACACAAATTATAAATTTGTTTTAGAGACTACCATCCCGCAAATACACGTCCCACTGCCTCGTTGTACGCTTCCCGAGTTTCGTATATACCATATTTATTCTTATATTTTTTTGAAGAATCACGAACCTTGGGAGTTGAAACTCGAAACGGCTCCATGATGATTTCACGTAGATTTAGTTCCAACAACTTTTTTCCAGCGTTTAGCAACTTGGTATAATAAGTACAATAATCTCGCCAGAAAACATCCTTCCCATGCTGCTTGTCTGAAAATATATTAAGAGTGATGATACAAATGGTAATTGAAGATACAACGACAAACATTGTCAATGAATGAATGTATTACCTGGATGATAAAGCTTCATCATTTGACCATATTTTGCTTTGAGGTCAGATTTGCTTGCTGACCGCTGAAGACCAAACAACCACAATGCTTGTGAAAGATTCACTTTTCCATCCTTCATATATTGTACTTTTTTGAATTCAGTGGAAGCGTCTCTACGCTGCTCCCATTTTGTCGTCTCCTCGACATTTCCTGGTACCAGCTAAAAACATTGTAAAGATTAGTCCCTAGTTTTCAGTGACCTTGGATATGTACTGTCATGTAATTAAATACCTTGAGAATTTTATTTGCGTCTTTGGTAGCGGCATCATACTCCTTCGACTCCCAATGAATTTTGAAAAGACTTTCCAAGGTCGTGATCTCATTAGGTTTCATTTCAATCACTTTTTCCATGTGCTTCAACGATTTCTCGTTGGATTGTTTTAGTTTGTAGCATTCAGCCTTGATGAGGTGAACTTCGACTTCAAATTGAGGCTGTAAAATAATAAAATATAGAAAAAAAAATTTACATTCTCCTAGATTTCCAGCCTTCTAGAAATCAGTCAGAAAATTTTCCTTATTAAACTTATAAAACTTGTTAAAATAAAAATATAACCTACACGAGGAAAAATAAATTAGACATAGAGACTATAAAATATACATAGTAGACTGTAAAACTTACATTTGTCGTCAAAAAGTCTTTGGTCAATTTTTTACATTTTCGTATAGATCTGAATGCCTCAGAATATTGCTTATTGCTGAGCAGACTTTGGGCTGTCTGTCTATAATCTTCCACTGTCTTGAGACGCTAGAAAATCATGAAATTTTAAATAAATGACAGTACACAAAAAAATGTATCTTAAAATTACGAATTATGATTTTATAATTCTATAATACTAATTAAAATTACATTTAATAACTCCTCCTCTGCTGCTGGATGAGAATTTAGGATTTTTATTCCTGTGCTCAAGTCATTAGTAGCCCAGTATGACCATGCCAAGAGTTCCAAAATTGCAGTCTCAAAGACTGATTTCTTGAATCTAGAAGAGGCAAAGAAAATCAGTGTCATCGTGTCATGCATAAACAACATTACTCATTACTGAATTAGTGATCATTAAACTCAAAATAGTCACAATTTAACTTACAGGTTCGGAGTAATTTGTTGAATCATCTCGTCATAATTCTTGAGATGATGTTGACCACATGCTTTATAATAAAGCATTTTTCCATCTCGAGGAGCTATTTCGAGTGCTTTTGAGGTCTCTGCTACCAACTATAAGGTATGAAAATATTAAAAATGACCAAACATTTTTGTAGTATAATTAAAAAATTTTGACAATTGTCAACTTACAAACGAATATTTCTTCTCATTATAGTAGTTGACAGCGGTGTCTTTTATGAGTAGGTAGTGATCCAGGAGGTCATTGCATTCGTCCACCCTGCACATCCGTTTAAGGACCGGTGATCTTGACCGTTGAATTTTATTGAGAGCCCATTTGCATTGGTTTATATCTCCTAGATATAAATATGACTCGAATAATGTTTTAAGGGCCTGTAATTGAAAAAAAAACATGAATTAAGTAAAAGTTCATCGGTCTGTAAGTATTATGTAATTAATAATTAGTTGTTGATTATGTAATATGATGTAATTATCATATTTACTTACGATAACATTACAAGGTTTTAACTTCAGAGCTGTTTGAGCATCCGAGATGGATTCTTCATATTTGAGAATTCTTTTCAACCAGTATGACCTATGTGTCCAAAATTCTGCTTCTTTAGGCTTTAATTTAATTGCCTCCGAAATTAACGAAACTCCTTCTTCAGTGTCACCGTCCTCACATAACTTTTTCCCTTGTCTAAATATTTTTCCAGCTGCCATGTCCAACAGTAAAAGTGATAAGCACCGTCTACACTAAAACTGATCACTAATTATCTAAGGTAATTAGTGAAACAAGTTAAATAATCAAAAAGAATCTCCATCAAAATTAAACCAAAAGAAGAAAAAAAAATCCAGACCATGTGTTTTTCCTGACCGCGATGTTTAATTAATTGTGTGAATTTTTAATTATTGATTAGTTTAATTAAGTTGAACGCCGTCTCTTTGTTTTCGTGAAAGCCAGTGGACGAGAGTACATATGTACATACTATAGAAATGGCTTATGTATTACCAATACGAGGATGGAAAAAAATGTCCAACTAGAAATACCTTGGTCAGAAGCGCTCAATTCAACATTTCCAAAAAAAAAATTTTTGTAAAGTAACTTTATTTATAAAAAACAAAAAATATATTTTATCATGTCTTCTGAAACTCAAAATAAGAATGAAAGAGAAAATAAAAAAGACGAAGCTCCAAAAGTGTCTCCAGTGTCTCCTTACTTCATGACAGACTACTGTCAAAGTCTGGAAAATTGGATGTCAAGTGTACGACTTCAACGTGATCTTTTAGTTTCGTCATATTTCACAGCATATTCACTTTTAAACTACAATAATAATTTATTGAATAATAATAATAATATTGGTGTCAACCATAATGAACAAAATCATACTTCCGTCGGACCCACTCGTCTTCCAACCAGAGATTTTAGAGCTGCACAACAACAACAACAATATCCAGGTAAATTTGGATCATATGTCATTTAATTGTATTATCATTTTATGATTAAAATATGTTTCTTAGAATTGAAATTCATTTTAGTTTTGATAGTACTAGTCATGTATATTTAATAATGACATGTTTAAGTCATCAAAATTGTGATAGTATTAAGCATGCAAAATATATGCGTAGTTGTCAGCGTTGGTTATCTAATGACACGTCATTTAAGGAATCAAGGTAAATCAATATTTTATGTTTTCAGATTCGCTAAGAATTGCCCCACTATGGAAGAGGTTGGCTGCAGAGTAAGAAGAATTATTTTTATTGACTTGCCTATGATTGAGTCGACATATTTTATGCCAATATTAGAAGAACAAAACATTTTCATGATTTAATTAATAAATTATGTTTTTTTTAGATTTGTTGATTTTCTCGTTCTTCTCGTAGTGAAAGTTTTCGTCACCCTTTCTCTTATCGACAACTTTGATTTAATGTAAGCGGCAAAAATTATTACCTACTTTGTAAATTAATATATTACAAATTATAATTACCAAAAATTTAACATCATGTTAATTTTATCAATATGTGCCTCTTTAGTGATCTAGATAACATTGATTTGGAGCTCATTCAAGACTCGGCAAGTATTTATGATATTGCTTCAGCTTTGACCTCAGAGTTGATTCTTTTGGAATTGACACATCGTGTGGTGGTGTGTTTTTTTGAGGTAAAGACTTAAAGTACTGGGTGTTTGTTACTTGTTACTGTTTATCATGCAACATTTGTTGTTCATATGAACATATCAACTTGACATATAAATGTTTGAATTTAAATTTATTCTTTTGTAATTACTCTATTATTGTAGGCCTACTGCATAGCAAAGAATGGTTGTACGCCGGGCAAGTCTCTTTTTCGGCTCAGAATTATACATTGTGAAGCAATTCAAGAGGTCAACAATCGTCTCGTAATCACTCCTGGACAACTCCTTTCATTTCCAAGGGCTTTATTACGTAGTTTTTTGAAAAATCTAAGCATTGCCCTATTTTTTCCATTGTGGTTATCTCATGGTCAGTTTATATTTAAAATTTGAAATATTTGTAATTAAAAACTAAAGGCTTCAACTAATTTTTTCTATGTATTTGATTTTTAAAGGGAACAACCGAACCATATATGACCACTTTTCAAAGTCAATCGTCGTCTCTTTTTAAAGAGTCCTCTCGCTCAGGATTTGCTTTGGGAGAAGAATGGAATTTTGGCTATCTAGTTCTTAAACAACGGGATGGTCGTCGTTTATTATCAATCAAAAAAAATATATTAATATACATGCTACTCTGTACTATGTATAATACTATATAATTAAACTCAAAAACTCAACCGTATCTTGTCAAATAACTAGCCTCAAAGTACTTAGGTTTTTGATTATTGTATGTTAATTATGAAAAGTATTTTGTCAAAAGTTATAAACTTTATATTATGATAATATATATATATAATTTTATACTATCCTATAATATCTTCCATTGCACTTTCGAACTTGATATTTCAAGCACACTCTATAGACAACTCGTCATTGTGAATAAGTATAAAATATACATATTTATGTATCATACATAATATATTTATTGTGTAGTATTACTGTGCTTGTTATTGACTATTTTACTGTTCTGTGAAATATTTGCGAGGGGTATAGCGAGAGGAAGTTGGAGACAAAAAAGGAGAAGAGAAAATAAATGAATGAATGCAATTGTCGATTACAATTTGTCCTATATAATATGTACTTTCACTTTACATCAAAAATCTCCTAATTATTCTGTGATATTACGAGGTCAAGTCTACAAAATTGATAATTTTAAAATTTAATCTGCCTTGTAGGTAAAAAAAGTGAATTCAAAGGAAAATGTAAATAATGAAACTCACTGACACTCTTTTTATTTGACACTGCATAATTATTGTCAACCATATGAAGTTTTGTACATATTTTTCTCCAGAATTAATATCATTTTAGAATTCAAACATAGTAGCGATTCCATGAAGTGTACTGTTTGAGGGTGATTGGTGGAGAGGAAGAGCATTGATCTTGATCATTGCACCCAACATAATTTTCCTCACTATCACTGACAAAAATAATGTTAGTGTCTATATTTTCCTGACTTGTACTGGACAAGTAGCCAATCAGTGCAATGATAATGACGAGGACGATGGAAAGAAAAATTGTTTTTTTGAGACAACACAATCTGATAGCTGTACTGTGCATTAAATTATCTATACGGCATTCCACACTCTTCAACTTGTTCAAAAGACCTTGACCTGATGAATTTTCTTTGTACTTGGTACAATTGTACTTTATTTTCATTCCTTGTTTGAGATTCTCTTTTTGTTTTGATTTTGAATGAATTTCTCTCTTTACAGTTTCAGGTGGTGGACTTGTGGACATGGGAGTAGAAAAGTTTTGCTGTTCCAAAAAATTCAATATTGATGGGGCTTGTGTCTCCAAATCGCAACAATCATCTTGTTGTTCTATAAATTGTTTTGACAGGGAACAGTCAACTCGATGTGTCTCAACTTGCGTTCCCAGACTGACATAAGTATTCCATAATTTGTGTAATTTTGATGACAGCCCTGTACTCATACTACCTCCTTGGGAATTTTTATGTAAAAGTTTAGAAACAAGAATCTTTTGAGAGAGTAAGTCTGTTGGGGCTTTCATGACCAAAACTTGAAATCTTTCACGGGGTATCGTCCAGAGAGTTGTGTCCGGTCTCACAATTACTTTTGGACTAACTATTCCAGACGCTGGAATGATCCCAAGAATTTGATTCACAGCGAATTTCTCTGGCGATGTTGTCTTAACTTTGAAGAAGAGAATTTGGTCACCAGAACAAATATTTTGAATATGGATATGACCCATGAAGGTGTAGTGCACTTCTGATGAGCCAGGACCATAGTTTTCTTCTTTGCTAAATTCTAAGATTGGGTCTACATTTACTAAATCTTTTTTTACAGTCTTTCCTGGGGTCAATGGTTCAACTTTTGGGCTCTTTGAGATGTCATCTCCTTGTCCTTGAACTTGAGGTTTGAAAGAATCACTTTCTTTGGGATTATCGGGCTTTCTGGACGTAGAATGTACGTGAACGGGGACTCCAATGGGAAAGTCCCCCATCCCGTCCCATGTTTCTGACCACATTCCTAATTATTATTATGGTCCTGGGTTCATGCACAGACTGACATTTATACTGTGTTTATTCTATGATAATTAATAATTACCATATAATTATTAGTTATAGAATACAATAATTATTAATTATTGTAATCAATATTTGAAATTTTAATCAGTGCTCATCCTCATAGAGTAACCAACATATAGAGAAGAAAATATCCAAAAAGTCCGATTTTTTTCCAAGCTAGACAGGGAATTTTTGGAAAATCCTTGTAATTTCCATGTCAACGCATATTACGCATGGATAAAATGAGTACTCAATTAACTATATTGAAATTAATTCCACAATTAAAGTTTTAACAGCAGGTTCTAATCCCTTGACCAAATTAATTATCCGCAAGGGGATTTTTGTGGGGGTCACAGAATGCCAAACTCGTGGCTTTAGTTCAAGGTCAAGCTAAGAGAATGGGGGTCACTTTTTTGCCCTTACGTGACCTTGTTTTTGCTTGCATCAAATAGATAGATATAAAAATTTTCTGCTGATTCATAAAAGTTGTGTCCCCCGCCTCATAATTTAATTCATAAAAATTCTCATCTCATCATAAATTATAAACCAACACCCCACTCCTTTCAGTCGACTTTTAATAGAATCTACGACTTGACGCATGTCAGTCTGTATTCTCACCGAAAGATCTTTTTTTTGCACTCCAAGAGGAGACACGTGAATCTCTATTTGCAAATATTATTATTTATTTAAAAAACCTGCCATTTAAACTGTTAATTATCCCAATCCTCCTATACATCAATCACTACATGATTGATGATAATAAAAAAAATAAAAAAAGAGTTTAAAAAATCAAACTTAATTTTATCATTTTATACATTTTTTATCTATTCATAGAATTTCATTTTTTGCAAATTATTTAATTGACATGAAGAGCCCCAACTTGAGACACTGTGATTGTACTAACTAAGGGAATATTTCGTGGGTCTCCATATCTAAAAGTACCGTCCATTGGTTTGGTATAAGCCATGGATTAGTTGCAAAGCCTTTAAGCTGTCTTTTTATGTCTATGATATTACAGAGAGACAAGTCTACACATTTTTGTTGGTGTGCAGAAAGTATGAGCAAAGCAAAAAGCATGGGCAAAAATTTTGTCTCAAAAATTTTCCCTATCAAAATAAATAAATTGTGGCGTTCGTTTCAATGTCCAGAAAATGCTCTCAAATCATCCAGAGCTGTCCTCCTGTCTTTCATCTTCCTCAAGTTTCCTCATCCAACATATATTTTTTTGACAAAGTTGATTATTTTGAAGACTATACAGATACATGGGAAGGTAGTAGATACATAGGAGAATTAGATCTGGACTTGAATATTTTTCAAGGCAACAACCATACACACATTTGAGACGGCCGAAGGTCAAAGGAGGGATCGACGTCACGAGTAAAAAATTTTTGGCTCGCAACTCTTCTCGTGTCTATCTTGTTCTTGTTCTTTTTAGTTTTGCAAGGGGAGTGCGTATCTCTCTCTCTCTGTGTCTCTCTCGTAATAAGGTGTACATGTGGAGAGACCGTATTAGAAATTCATGTGATAGATAAATAGACTCAATTTCAATTCTTAGAACTTGTGTGTACACCCAACACAATTATATAAAATATTATTACAAAAATTAATCAGAGTCAGTCTCTCAGTATTTTTAGTGTACGACCGTACAACGTGACAATCTTGATCTTTTGATTGAACCGGTATAAAAGTTTTCTGTGATAGTTCAACTATTGTGCAACTACATTGTACGGGTATCTGTAAACTAAAAAGTAGCACGTAGTAAAAATTTTTTGAGGTTGTCAAAATCCATTTTTGCCAATTTGGTTCAATAAAAAATTGACTAGAGGAAATAATAAAAAATAAAATCAAGATGAGTTCAGAATCAATCAACATTTTAAATTTCCCCGGACTGGATATTTTATCACCAGAGAAGCTGGAGAAGGTAACCGTAAACTGAGTCTCTTTTCTGTTCTAAAAATCAATCGATACATCTATCAGATATATTCACATGGACACATGAGAACTAGACTGACGTCATTTTTTTTTTACTATTTGTTCTTTGTTTGTCCGACAACGCACAAAGTCTCCCCAAAATTTTTACTATTGAGCAATCAATGCCTCGTGTAGTTTTTCATGTATAGTCAAATATATAATATCATACATGTTTTATTTATAAGGGAGACATGTCTCTACATTCAAAATTGGGCTTTCAAATTTTATACTTGTTGAACAGGGGACAATATTTTTTGTATAGTTTGATATAGTTTGTCAGACACCCAGAGAGAGACATTTTTGGCATGCAATTTTTTGTGGAGAATAAATATTTAGGCTGAACATGGGCTATTTACCAACACACGAGTACAATTTATGCTTCTCTCTCTCTCTTCCTCTCTGTCTTGTTAAATATCAAAGAGATTTCATGGGGGAGGAATGACGTGGGACAATGTCAACAATGAAAGGATTTTATACATATCGTGGGAGCGTGACAACTGGAAATTTCGGAATTTGTTGAGAATCCACTATCAATATTATTCTATCACATCTTTCCATATATTTCTATTGTGTACGCCTGTACATTAAAAGTTTTTCCCACTCTAGTTTCTTCAACTCCAGATGGTTTTTATATAAGGGACAATGGAAATAAAGTTTTGTTCAATTTCCTTGCGAGTAATTTTTATGACCATTTTTGATGGCATTGTAATTTTAATGCACTGGAGGTCTGGGGTTCAATTTGTAATCTCAAGAGAGAATAGTTGGAGTGTAAAGTTGTGCGTGAGGCCAAGTGGATTTTTTTTTGTTTTGATGCCTCACTCAATTGAATGAAAATGAACTGATGATGATCATTGTCTATTTATAGGTTGACAAGCTATTGAATCGACTGATACTGACAGATGACAACGTTGAAAAAATTAGAGAGATTTTTGCGGAGGAAATAGACTTGGGCCTTCTCAATGGAGCCGTTGGTGATTCCAAAAAATCGTCCTTACAAATGGCCAATACTTTTGTTACTCAACTCCCTGATGGCTCAGGTAAGAACCAAGATCAAATTAATCATGAAAATGATACCCTTGGAAATTAAATTAATTATCCCTTAATTTGATTACAGAGGAAGGAACATTTTTGGCTCTCGATCTTGGCGGCACTAATTTTCGGATTCTTTTACTTGAATTAATTAATGGACGTCAAGTGAATGAAATTGTGAGAATTTTGTATTTCATATTATAAATTAATAATTATTTGTCTTGTGATTAATTAATTAATTTTATTGTTCAATTCAAAAAGGTCAAATTTTTCCATATCCCAGACAATCTACGACTTGGTCCTGGAGTTGACCTCTTTGACTATCTTGCCAGGTAATCAAAATAATTGAAAAAAACCATTATTCTTTTGAAATTACATATGGGGAATTTTAATTAATAATTAATTTTGTTGTGTTTTGTTTGCTCAATTTAAAAAAAAAGTTGCATTCATCAATTCTTGGAGGAACATGACACGTTTCTTCACAGGGAACTTGATATCGGTGAGACAGTTGATGGGAATTAAAGTTGATGACAAAGACAATTAAATTTTAATTCAATTTGTCTCTATCATTTCTCAAGGCTTTACATTTTCCTTTCCCATGGACCAAAAGGGAATCAACTCTGGAATTTTAGTTTGTAAGCATTAATTTTTTAATGTTACATTAATTATTTTGTCAAACTATGGTTGTTTTTATTTTAGCTTGGACCAAGAGTTTTAATTGTGAGGGGACAGTAAATAACGACGTAGTTCAAATGCTCAATGATGCCATTAAAAAACGAGGAGACTTGACTAATGTCAAAGTGACGGCCATACTGTAATTTCAATTTTTTTTAATTAGTTTCCAAAATTATGAACTAACGAGGAAACATTATTAGGAATGATACGACCGGGACACTCGTTCAGGGAGCCTACATTGATCAATCAACAGGAATTGGATTAATTTTAGGAACGGGGTCAAACGCTTGCTATGTGGAAAAGGCCGAGAAAGTTTTTGCTTGGGCTGGTCAACGACCATCAAATGTTTCTGAAGTAAAGAATCGTCCCAAATTGGGTCTTAATTATAATAATTTTATTTAAATAAAATTTTGAAAGTGTCACTAAATATTAAAAAAATACAAGTCATTAGGAAAGTTTTGAAAAAGTAAAATGTTAATTTTAAATAATTTTTTTGGTTTTCACAGGTCATTGTTGATATTGGTAAGCTGTTGACTTGTCAAAACTAGTTCAAAGAGAAAAAACTTGTCAATTTAAAATGTAATTAATTTTAAATTGCAGAATTTGGAGCTTTTGGTGATAATGGTGTCTTAGATTTTATTCGGACAGACTATGACAAGCAAGTGGACAAAAATTCGCTGGTATACTTTGTTTTTAATCAATTTATGAAATTAAATTTAAAATTTAATTATGGTCATCAGATTTTTATTGGTTTTGATTTTTTTCAACAGCTCGTCAATTCCTTCACATTTGAAAAATATATTGCTGGCAAGTATCTGGGTGAATTGGTACGTGTCATCTTAGTCAAACTTTATGAAGAAAAAATTCTTTTTACTGGAAGTTCCCCCACCAATCTCCTCAAAATTGGATCTTTTACAACAAGATTTGTCTCATTCATTGAAGAGTAAGTTTACATCAAAAACTTTGACCATATAAACTTTTATTGTGTATTAAAATAATATATTAAAAATTAAAAAATATTTTTTAGAGATTCAATCAAAAACTCGATGGAGAACACAAAAGCCATTTTAGAAGAATTGGAACTTGACTTTGACATTGAGGTTAGTGTTATGATTTCAGTGATCGACTGAAAAAGAAACTGAAAACTAAATTAAATCCCCTCATTGTCCCAATTTAAACGGCAACTGAATGTGATTCTCATTGAAATGATTGTGAACGATTTCTGATTTTGTAATTTTGTGTCAATAGGATGTTTCTCTCGTCAAATATGTTTGCTTCCTTGCATCGCATCGCGCTGCCAAATTACTTTCAATATGTAAGTACTGTAAATTTATCATCTTTAGAACGGTGAAACAAATGAATTTTTCATTTTTTGTATTTAATTAATTTGTTTATTTTTTAACAGGTCTCGCCTATCTACTGGACAGAATGGGCCGAGATAATTTATCCACAATTGCTGTGGATGGTTCTCTTTACCAATTCCATCCGAGAATTAAGGCTCTAATGGAGTACTATATTCATGAATTTGCACCCACAAGAAAAGTAATAAACAAAACTTGTTTTTCAGTAGTTGACATATTTTGACAACTAAATAATTCATTCTATATTTTCAGTTTGCTCTTGCTATGGCCGAAGATGGCTCAGGTGAGTTTTTCATGATATCATACGGGTCAACATTAGGACAAATACCAGACCAATACCAGTCCTACAAATACCGGATGACCAGCGAAACATTCGTTTTTGATACATTCAACATTTCGTTATGAAGGATAATAGGAAAAAAAGACCGACAGATTCTAAGAGCACATTCTCTCCAGTTTTTTTCATGTATTTTTCAAAGTGGTCCGTGAAGGGACCTCCTGGTGACCCTAAGGTCAACCAAATGGTCACCAAGGGTAAGGTTTTTAATTTTTTTAATGTTTCAATTTTTTTCATGAAAGAGCATGTAAAAAGAGGATTTGCGTTCAAAATGGGGTCGTCCAACTTCCAGCCGTTTCCGAGAAATTGAATTTTGAAGTT
>JAQIVZ010001258.1:0-37034 GCA_034700945.1 Arrhopalites spinosus
TTTAATGGTGACCAATTATGTGGTGTCCAAATGTCAAGTGACCAAATATAAAATGGCCACATGTTGTAGAATCAAAATAAAATGAGTTTTTGTTTATGAAATTTAAAAAAAAAAAACTTTCTTAAAATCGACAAGTTTTTCATTTAAAAATCTCACTAAATTTGACTTTTAAAAATTCATAGTGTTTATAATATTTCCTCAAAAACGGCTAAAATGTTTAGAAATTAATTCAACTTGAATATAAAAATGCATACAAATGAAAAAATAGAATAAAAGAAACATTTAAAAGTCTAAAAATTCCAAACCTTCAACTAAAAAAGAGTAAAGTGGAGGGTTAAAAAAGGAGATGAAAAGAAAAGGGAGAAGAGGATGGGGAAGGAGGGTGAAAAGCATGGTTGGAGGTACAAAGAAGGGAAGAGCTGTATTTTGTGTGTTGTGTTCCGTCCGACTGTCAACGCCGGTCTGTGTCCCCAAGTCGCTTTCACAAAAACTATACTCGGAGACACAGTGTGACGATGTAGTAAATAGTAGGGACACATATAAAGGAGAGAGAGAAAAAAAAGGGGGGAGAGGAAAAAAACATATTAGGAAGAAATACGCAGGCTTACGTTCACCCAAAGAGACACAAAGTGTACATATGGAGAATATAGTACGACAGAAGAGGACAAAATATCCCTTTTTATAGAGAGTGTGTTATGCCCCTTATCCTTATCTTGATGGTAGTGCTAGTAGTTTCTAGTCAACTCCACAACCACTGCCACTACCCTTGCCACTGTCGGTGACAGATAAAATTTTCATTCATTCACATTTCTACCCTCTCTCTCTCTTTGTCTGTCTCCGCTTACCCCGACCCACTCAGTCCTCCGTGGACAAAAAAAAGGACTAAAAAGTACTAACGAGGAGCATCCATGTTTTTTTGTTGTCCTCTCTAAAACATTTAGTTTGAGTTTTTAATTTCTTTCACTCTTTCCTTTTTGTTATCATTCCCATTTCACATTTTAATTTTGTACGGATTGTCTATCATCGAGAATGGGCAATTGGGACTGGGGACTGTATAGAATGTGGAGTGTAGAAAATGCAGAGGAGGGATGAAAGTTGGGGAGGGGGTTGAAAATAATTTTTTTGTGCCTTAGTAACCCGATTTGCAAAAAAAATTGTATATATATATATATATACATTATACAGAGAAACATTTCAAGCGTAATCGATACAAGGGCGAAAAACCAACAAGAGAGAGAGAGAGAGAGAGAGGGAAGAAAAAAAAGATTAGATGATGAAATAGGGGAAGATGTTAGTGAGGGTGAGGGTTTATGAAAACCCTCATGGGGTTGTTGTACCCGGTTTTCTCTGTCTGTTTCCGAAATCATCCCTCTCTGCTATTTCATGTATTTTGGTTTTGTGTTTTCTTTATTGTGTACATGTTACGAGAGAGAGAGAGTTTTTATCTTACCCGGGAATTCCGCTAGTGTTGAATTCCTCTTCTCGTTTGGATGATAAACTGAATCTTTTTTGTTTGTATTGTACTCTCTAGGATCTGTAGAGATAGTTCGGGGTGGCGTACGCCCCTCATGCACAATTTAATGTGTCAGTCGAGTTGACATTTCGGATCAAGGCATTTTCAATTTTGGCTTGCGGCATGACAAAAGGAGAGGCAGAAAAGTAGTCAAACAGAAATTCCTACAAGACAAAAATCTGCCCTATCCACATCCACAACACACACAAAGAAAAATCCTTTTGTCTGTTAAATTTCAATCAAAACTAAGATAATTTTTTCAGCCCTTAAGCTCTCCTAAAACTGACAAACTAATTTGCACACAACTTTTTTTTAAATAAATAATTTACATACAGGGAGGATAGGGGATTAATTTAAAATGACAATCTTTGATTAACTGACAACTAAAGAATGTCAAGATAACAATCGAGGGGGATACAAAAAACAAGATAATTTTTTGTCACACACAAAACGCAAAGAGAGAGAGAGATGTACAAAGTATGTAATATTTAAATAAACATGGGACACGATGGAGAAGATGATGTGGCTTTAAAATTTTTATTTGCCAATTCCAAGTAAAGTTTCATTCCTCATCGTAATGGTCCATGACATTGCTCTGTATAATGCCTTTGCTGTGAAGAAGAACAAGCCAATAAATAAACAAACGACGTTGGGTTCCTACAAATAATCTAAGGACATATGTACGACCATATTAAACATGAATCTATTTCCAACAAGGAGACTAACAATTATAAGAAAGATTAGTTGGGTCGTGTCATCCCCAAACCAACGTCACAGAGACAAAATGACAACAATGACAAGAAATGAACAGACACTTCCTTGAGACTTTAATTTCTTTACACGTTTTTTTTCTGTACACAAGGCTCTTCTCAGAAATCTCTCTCACATCGACAGCATGGAAATTGACATGCGACACACCACAAAAAAATAGACTGTCATAAAATCTCTCAGCTCTCTGCCAATATCCAAATGTACAAAATAATAATGACTTTTTGACTCCATATATTATTTGTCCTTAACCTTAGCTACCTTGGAGACAATAAAAAGGACCACCACACACAACAGAAAAATTCCGTAACCTTTAAAACCTTTTTTTCAAGTCTTCACCTTTACATTTACAATAATGCTCTAAATCTGTATGTACATGCCATGCCGTGTCATGTAGCATAGAATTTTGTGCCCCATTTGTTTCACATGAAAAAAAAAGACAAACTTTTATTTCATGTCCTTAGAAACTGACATGTCTCTTTGAAACTAAAATGTGTAAAAATCTGTAATTTATTCTCAGCTCCATTCCTATGAACAATGAGACATTTACAATTTTGCAAATTTGCGGATTCTTCTATACACAAAAAAAACATGGGACGCAGATACTCGTATGTACATACTGTAGAAAATTGCAAAAACAAACTGCAAAATTTTCAGACGGTGAAATATACAATAAAAAAAATAAACCACAGTGTAATAGCCTTGTGTGTGTGTTGAAGACTTTTCAAGTTATTTTTTTTGAGCAATAACTCTAACCCTAACCCAATGCCCTTTTAATAATAATGTAAGAACGAAAGAAAGAAGAGTGAGAAGAAAATACTTTTTGCTTATGTCATGCACATGAACTTGTTATACAAGAGAGAGATATATGTCTACAGATATAACAGCCATTGTTCCCTATTACGTGTACAACATTGAGTGTATGCTGTTTGAGAGGGCACGTGAAATTCATAATCGAAATGAAAAATCAAGCAAAAGCACACACACACGCAAGTGCATGCACTCTCAATCTGACTCCATAAGATGCACAAGTTCAAGACACAAAAAAATTCCATATTCATCTCTCTATGTTTCCTACACCTTTAAATTTATTTTATAGACCAAAAATACAGATACATACATTTTTATATTTAATACAGA
Organism: Arrhopalites spinosus; assembly: GCA_034700945.1. NCBI lineage: Eukaryota > Metazoa > Arthropoda > Collembola > Symphypleona > Arrhopalitidae > Arrhopalites > Arrhopalites spinosus. The sequence goes on from JAQIVZ010001258.1 coordinate 3,422, forward strand.
TAAGATGCAAGTACTCGTATCAAAAAAAGTTGGTATAGTTTATACAGACAAAACGACAAGAGAGAGATGTTGTTGTATAATATATTACATGATCTGTGTGTAGTGTGGAACTGCGTTTTAAAAAAAAACAGAGAAATGGCTGCAAGGTTTAGTGAGCGTGATTAGACATTAGTTTTAAAAAAAATAGTTGGAACATATATTATCCCGCATCAACTAGCTAGGTTTTCTAACACAGAATAAGGATAACGACAACGACAACCACGTCAACAATGAGTCTTGTCTCTCTCTCTCTCTGTGATGATGTTGGTGTTGGCCTATTATTCTGTTTCATCTCATCTCATTTTCTTTGGACAAGTCGAGGCGGAGGCGGAGACGACAGTGCAAATGCCGAATAAGACAGGGATTACAACATGCATGCCATGGAATGGAATGGTGGATTGCATGCATTAATCTTGATACATTGTGAATTGTACACACACACACAAGTACTAGGAGTATGTGTACGCGTTACAAACACAAACACTGTACATTGGTTCGGGGCAGATAAACAGAAAATGTACAACATATTTGACACATCACTTTTTTCCTTGAGCATTTTCGTATCATCAGCATTTGTACTAACGCCCTCATCCTTATTGTCTCTCATATGCCTATAGAAATAAAATATATATGCATATTATATATGCCTATCAAAAAATGGACTGTTTATTGAAAGTAAAAGAAACAAAAATCAACGAGTTGATTCCTCCAGATTCCAGTCTTACAATCTAGAAAAAACCCCCCACCCTCAGGCTTGTTTCATCCAATTCCAACCTTTATTTTTATTTATTTCCAACTAAATTCTTTTTTTCTACACTTGACTATTTTACACAAATTCTATAAGAATTTGTGTAACATGTCGCATTAGGGAATAAGAATTTTATAAAAATATCCATGACTTGTTTTTAGTCTTCCATCTCACAATAAAAATGGAGGGAGAAGAGAGTCACTTTGGTGCATGTGGGATGGAAGAGACAGAGGGTGAGAGAGAGAGAGAGAGAGAGAGAGAGTGAAAAAAAACAAAAACTCATTATAAAAGTAGAGAGAGAGAGAGAGAGAGAGAGAGAGATATTGTCGGTATAATAATATTCTTCATCCTTCGTTTTTCCTCCTGCCGTTTCAACAGAGTCCATGTCCCAAGTCCGCTCATTCGTCCGTCGGTCCTTTGAGACAAAAAGACTGGGAGTACATAACAAATACAATATATAAAGTCTACTTTACTACAAGTCCTCAACTCCTCAACTCCTAAGGATGAGGGAGTCACGATAACGACCTTTATCTCTTCCAAAACTCCTATCATCTATAGAACAAGTCCCAGCGACCTTTTTTCTTCTTCTTCACGTCAAGACACAGGAGAGAGACCATAGGACCAAGAGGACCCTCCCAATTTCATTTATTTTTTTACATTCTACATCTTTAAATTGACCTACGCACTACGCACATTATTTTTTTTTCAAGAGCACCCACCTACTTACTTACCCTCTCTCTCTCATAACTAGCTCATATTATACGAGTATGTCTCAAAGATTTGAAAATGTGATGATGACCATAGGTGTACACGTAGCCTAGCATTTAATTTATATTATAAAATGTGAGATGTAATATAGAAAGAGGAAAAAAATGGTATAAATATTTTATATGACTGTAGTTCATCCAAGTCAACACATGGGAATTTAAGAGGAGAGATGAAATCCAATTTGTACATTCTCCATGTAATACACATACACATATACATATGTACAGTCCCAAATATGAAGGAATGAGCGAATAATGGTATATAAAATATGTATCATCATTTTTACAAGTAGGAGGGCTAGTCTAATATGTTACAGGAATCAAATGGTTAAAACTATGGCATCCAAAAATATGTAATAGAATCAACCAAACAGAGAGAGAGAGTTTAGTCAAGTGAAGATGATGGCATTGTACAAAATTTGTGGATGGAGCCAGACAAGAAGAGAAGAAGAAAAAACGACAAGGAAAATGAAATGAAGGGCATAGATGATGCTTTTATTGTTAGCATAGATTATACTTAACATAGTAGGCAAGGTAAAGGTAAGAGAGAGAGAGGGGGGGGGGGGAGACGTATAAGGAAATGAAATGCAAGAGTATAAACAAATCATCGTGTAAGTATAGCACATAAAGTAACATGTAGCACGTAGTCATGTATGTGGATAACTGTGGATTGATATGGGAGAGTGTAGACCCAACAGTGTTTATTATTATGCGTTTGTAGATTGTGTAAAGTTTAAGAGTTTTGTGGAAGCAACTCTTCCAAACTACTGTACTGTACATATGGGGAGGGAGAGAGAGGGGGAGGGGGATGTATTATATAAGAACATTTACCTTGTTGGTTGTGTTGTTTTGTACTAACTCATGTTAACCTTTTCTCTTTCTTTTTCGGCACTCGTCCCTATTGTCAATGCACAGCGGGGAAAAGGCAGCTTTTTCTAATTATGGGGAAAATTGGGATTCTTTCTCAAAGCCGAAAATCGGACAATTTACATGTAGATGAGCTGGCATTTGGAATATAACCACGGCCACGGCAAGTTTTATGCCATCTCCCTTTTCGTCTTTTCCACAGTGTAGTGCATATAGTCTATGTTGTCCAAAAAAAAGACCAAGACAATATGAAAAAAACCAAGAAACATGACCAACACACGTAGACCACAACGAGACTATTTGTAATATACGAATTTCGGCAAGACAAGACAATAATACCTTACAATCCCACTCTCTCTCGCTCTCTGTTCATAACAATACAAATACATTATTGGCTTTGTCGACGGACAGGCCAAGGGTTCCTCATCTCATCATGGGACTGAGAGAAAGGACCAAAGGCAAAACCAAAAACTAACCAGGCTATTAAAATAGAAAAGAGTAGTAAACTACATATACATGTATACTTATTTATTATACTAACCTACATACAATTATCATTGCTTTTCTTGTAAACTGTTATACATATGTACATATATGTAGTGTGTCTTATAATAATATTTTCCTTCTCGCGAGTTTTGTTCTACAAATGTTATTCTAATTTACAATTCTTACCTTGTACACCTTTGCACTGTTTTTCCATGTTTCATTCTTATGAAAAAGAATTTTCTTCTCATTATATTTTTGTGACTGTCAACCACAATTATTATTTGCATTTTGCCCACTCTTTTATTTTATTTCCCACCCTTTCATTCCTCCCGTCAACATTCAATCCTTGTCTAGCCTCTCAAGACTTTTTGTGGTCAATGGAAATGGAGAGAGGGAGAGAAAAAATTCAAAATGGACAATTTTTGTGGAAATGTCAACACGCGTCATGAAATTTTGACGCTCACCATTCAACTCTCTCACAGGAACAGAAGGGAACTCTTGAGAAATTCAAAATTTAACCCCATAATAATATGTTATGGTATTAACATGAATGGTGTGCCATATAATAAAAATATAAGGGATGCGTACTATTAGTAATAGTACAGGTAAGAGAGGAATAATAATAAAGAGGGGGAAGACTAAAGAAAAAAGAAAAAAAGACAAAGACATTAAATATAACAACAACAACAAGTAAGAGTAGTCATGTCTTTAGTTCTGTGGCAGTTAATGGGCCCAGCAATAGATTTGATTGCCATGAGAAGAAATACAACAACCAAAGAGAGAGAGAGAAGAAGATGCTCACACGCAAGGACAAAATAAAATGTTGATAAATAATGAATCGGGAGCGGCAGCACATTTTCGTCTCGAGGAGCTCAAGACTCCAAAGAGAGAGAGAGAGAGAGAGAGAGAGAAGAAGAGGACGCCAAGTAAAAAAAATAGTTTGGAGGATGGTAAGGAGCAATAGCATTTAATAAACATAGGGCAACATGCCATATATACATACAAAATGCTCTTATGCATTGACAGAATATTTATGGGCAGCCAGGGAAAAAAACGAGATACTACTTTTATCATGAGCGCATTACATAATATATCTGTATTTTTATACATATAAAAACCATCCCTCCATCTTCTCCCTTTACCTTGTAATTCCCAAGTTATTTCGTTTAAGGCTGAGAGAGAGAGAGAGCCAAAAAATATTAAAAGCTTGTTCATATAGTTAACTATAGTTGTTTTTACTGTGTCCGATTGGAGCATCATAATAATAATAGAAGACTAAAGACTCTTCTTCTTTTTTTTCTCTACATGTACACATACATCTCTCTGTCCAATGTGTATAAGTAATTTTAGAGTTGGAGAGAAAAAGTTGATCACGCACCATGAGGAAGGTCATAGGTACGAGGAGACTCTATATATATATGTGTGTAGAAAAAATTGTTGACCCTTTAGAGAAAATAAGGGACCCCTACCTTAGAATAAAACGAAACCCTCGAATTTCAAACCAACTGATTGGCATTTAATTTAAAAAAAGGTTATATACGTGATTAAACCCCTACGCCTTCCAGAGTGAGGGGCAGAGACAGAACGAGTAAGTTAAAAAATTGAAAAAAAAAATAATTTTGTTATGAAAATATACACATGTATGGTAGGTATCTTAGATGAAATTTTCTCTATGTGTGTGTGTACCCTTAAGGGAAGTATGTGGAAAAAATTGGGTGCTAGTAAACTATGACATAATAATATACTTTTTTTTTGTTCCAACCAAAGGGATACACAGGAAAAAAGGGACAGGGCATGCGATCGAGATGCCATCCTTATTCTCTTTGTACATAAAAACTATAGATAGTAAATAGTAGCCTCTGTATGTACATACTCATATGTATGTTCTACATATGGGTGATATTATTATCATGTGAGTTATATACAATTCACTTTTTTTTAAAAAAATCGGACGGCAGGCTCAAGAAGAAACCATCATTTCCATGGTCTGGATTTTTTTTTAAATTCAAAATTCTCATTTAGAAGCCATAGGCAAAGAGAGAGAGAGAGGCAGGCGGAGTTTGTAATGTTGCTTATCTAGGCAAGTACATATGTAATATGTTCACAGGAGGGGGTATTTATTTATATGTGGAAAATTCAAGGGAGCTTCTCTCCAGTCTCATGTGTGGAGGATACCTATCAAGTCCCTTCATTTTCTATATTAACTATTACATGTGTTCAAAGTGTATCCCTCTCTCTCTCTCTCTCTCTCTGTGTTAGGGATACAAGATTGGGATTGGGAGTTTGGGAAGATACAAGAGCGTGCATATGACAAATCCTCGGCTACAGTTCTCAATTATTAAATTCTTGATTTTGAAACGCTCTTTATAGCCCTTTATTAGAGGGTAAATAAAAAAACATGGAGTGAGCCATGATTTCATGCCTTTTTATTGTCCCACAATACCACAATCCAAGGCATCTATTCACGTCTCTTCACACAAATGACATAATTTTCTCTCTACCTCCCCCCTCCTCCTCCCCATTCGTCACACAACTAACTCTACAGATAACAATTCTTTTTTTTTTCGTCTTCGAAATTCTTTCTTAACTACTTTGTATCCTACAGGCATTTTTATATTATTTAATATTTTACAATTAAATTTTACTATTTTTAATATTATTGTCTCCAGTCTATTAATTAAATTTAGAATATTTTTTAAAAATACCTAAGAGAGAGGGAGAGGACAATGACAATAAAAAATGAAGGGCGGTGAGAGTAAGAATTCAATAAATTGAAGATTAAGACAAAATATTTATATTATGTACATTCCACGTATTATAAATTACATGTAGGTATGTGTACAAGAGTGTAAAATGTATATAAAATATTCATGTCCGACACTTGGTGATTTCGACAAATAATTCAAGCTTAGAGCTAGAAAACTTGAATTGGACAAACTTGTGGTTACAAATAAGATGAGAGAGAGAATAATAATAATAACATGTAAATAATATTACAAAAGGAAAAGGCAAAAACCCATGTAATGGACATTAATGGAGGAGATGATGTAATAATCGGAAGAGAGACAAAACTAGTTTTTTTTTCAAAGAGTAATTGTAATATTTTACATTGTACCCAGTACACATACACACATAGCTAACCTTTTGTCATTTTCATAGAGAGATTTTTAGTCTCTATTGTCCATTTTATAGTATGGGCATTTAACTGGGAGAATAAAATAAAATAAGTTTTTTTTATTTTTGAGAAAAAAAAAATTGTTGCTCGCGAGAAAGATAAGAAACTTTGCTTGTTCTCGGGCCTGTGTGTGTGTGATGAAGGAGCTGAGAAATGGGAGATATAATAATAATAAAAAAAGGAGGAGAGGGAAGGTGAAAAATGAAAAGAAAAAGATAAGATTATAAAAGGTAAAGAGGCAAGAAGGCAGAGAAAAGAAGAGGCGAAAGTGTACAAAGAGCCCCTGTGGATTTCCTATTGAAACCACACCTGTCGTCTCATGTCATCATCTCTGTTGTGTCGTTCGTCCTCGTCGGTATTTCAAAAAAAAAGTGACAAAAACAATGTTTCGGAACAGCACACGCTCTCCAGACGTCCCCACGGGTCTCTTCTTCTTCTTCTGGCAAAGCCAATTATGTACTTAGATCCATACTTAGTTCACTTGACTATTTCCTATCCCTCTCTCTCTGTGAAGCTCTCTGAGAAGAGTTTTGTGTCCGTATGTACCCCCATTTTTTGTCTGCTGTCCCCACTGCTGTTTTGCACCATCAAAAGAGAGAGAGAGAGTCAGAGAGGCCGTGGTGGTGAAACCCTTCGGCTGTTTTGTGACAAAAGTAAGTCTTTTCTCACAGCTTCTCACCCAACTCAACAAGAATTCCAATTTTACTCTTCTCGTCCCTTGTATAATTTCACCATAATTTATTTTCTATTTCTATTTTCAACACGGACTCTTCAAATTCTTAGAAATATCACAAAATTTAATTAACATTTTCCTCTCCCTCCTTTTTCCCGAATTGCCTGTGGACTCAATGTAAAAAAATATATATTTGGGTTTCGTTTGTGTAATCTTATTCTTTTTTTATATGCGTTATGGTCATATGTGGTGTATGATCTCGAACGTCCCTCTCTCTCTCTGGGGCAATTCCAATTCGGAGTCCAGCAGAGACAATATGAAATAAGGGAAAACCGAATTCAAATTTATACTGTCTCTCAAGTTCTCTTTTTAAAAAAATGGGACTCAAATTTCTAAAGATAGTACATTACATAAATTTAATATATTTCACAAGATAGAGGTAATGCATAATACATGTAATGTTCAATTCTTTGTAAATTGTATAGTAAGGTTGCTAAGTACAAGTAGTGATTGTCAAAAAATTAATTTAAATTTTTATTTGTAAAATGGATATGAGGTATGATGTAATAATCAAGTTAAATATTTTCTCTATTGGCATGACTTTTACTTTAAAAATGTAATTTTCTTTACCTTTCTCTCTCTCTCTCTCCATTGAATTTCTCACTACCGGTTGTTGGTTTTTGAGAATGCCGTGACGTGGAAATGCACATGATGGGATGGAGTATTGATAGGAGAACGTGGGTATAAAAATTCTACCCGCGTATCCAATCATAGTCGTATTTTCTCATCAAATTGATTTCCTTGATATGACGTATGATTTATACGAATGCTCAAAACAAGATCCTTGTCGTATTCGTCAAGTGTCAGGGAAATAGGATGAAATTTTTTCCCAATTTCTAACCTCACCCTCCCTTCCATCCTCCACACTCTCTCATTCTTTCTACCCTAAATATGTCACTCTCAAAACCCGTATTTATATTTCAAACCCCAAACTCCCGAGGAATACCCTTCTTGGGAAGAGATACAGGACCCACAACCAGAGAGAGAGAAAGCTAGATCTCGACCATAAGTTGAAATGAATTTCAAGATGAAAAACCTGGCAGGATCATTCAATTTTTCACTTTACAACCGCAAAACTATTAATCAGACAAAAAACCATCCCCTGTTTAAGGCATTTTCCGGGTTGTAGAGTCCCTATTATATTTTTTGTCTTTTTATTGTCTACATGCTATCAGTACACACACGTATCTATCCTTGATTTTTTATAACTTGACTTCTTGGTCTTGTTGTCTTCTTAAAAAGTTTCGAGGGAAGGTCATGGGTCAAGTCAAGAGCTAAAAATTATTTTTTCCCAACAAGAAAAGATTTTGGCAAATCTCTATCTCATTGTCAGCTTGACTCGCAAATTTTGAGAGACAAAATTGAAAAATAAAGATGTACAACTAAAATAAAGTATTCTTAGCCAATTAGTACTTTTTACGATAAAAAAACTAAATCTTTTATATCTTTTACAGTAAAAAGATTACAATTTGTAAAAATAAAACTGGGATTTTTGTAAAACAAGTCAGGATATGTGTAGCCTAATTAATATTTATAGAATGAGGGGATTTTTTGTTCAGGAGAAAATAATGAGTAGAATATAGATGACGAATACCAAAAAAAAAAAAAAAGAACTTGGCTCATGTCTACAAGCCAAAAAGAAATAAGGAAGGATCTTTCGTTTGAAAGTACAGATAGAAGAGAGAGTGGGACTGAAAGTGTAAATATAAGTGTCTCAAGTCATGATTGTAATTGCAAGTGAGTAAGAGTATGAGCGTGAGTGTGTATAAATGGTGGAGGCCAAGTAGAAATCAATATTTGAGTGAAGAGAGAGGAAATTGCATTCCCCCAGAATGAAACCCTTGACGTTTTCTCTCTCTCTCTCTCCCTTGTCTCCTGACACTCTTCTTCCTAGTCAAGGAAAAAATTCTTTCTTCTCTTCTCCTCTCCTCTCCTGTCCATCCCAGAGTGTGTACGAGGGAAACAGACAAAAAGTGTAATTAGTGGTCTCTTGATGACCCAAACCAAAGCTTTCCTGCCTCTTTTTAACCTGCCTCTCTCTCTCTATTCCCAAATTCTCCCTCGTCTCTAGTTCCTTCACTCCTCTCCACATAGACATATAGTCTCTCTGTAGAGGGACACCAAACACTCACAATTGCGATTAGCCCTTATCTCTACTGTCTATCCCATATGTCATACCTCACTATCACTCCACTTGCTCTACAACTCCAAACTTTAACGTTTGTCTTATATCATTTCACCTTAGCCCCCCTCTCCCTATAGTTTCATCCTATAAGATTTTCTACAGAAATAAGAGTTGGGGGATGTAATGGCAATGAGTGCAAAATTCTCCTTTAACAAAAAAAGGTTATACAGAGAAGGCCTTATTTCTAGAAAAGGAAATTTTTCTAGGAACTACAATTTACCTTTTATATACAGATACAGATATGATACGAGTAGTACACAAATAGAAATGGAGAGGGAAGATGGTCTTTTTTTGGTGGGATCATGCCCTCAATATTTATTATTTTTCAAGCGTTTTAACATGAAACTTTAAACCTTTTAGCTTTTTTTTTACGATTTTTGTACTCGGACTTCCTTGTAAAAAAAAGGAAGAAACTGATGAGAAATTTCTCTGGACATTTTAACAAAAAAAATTTCTCCACGGCGTGTCTCACTCTAGAAAATCAGACTAGGCGAAGGGAGCTTTCTCGGTTTGGTTGTCACTTCTGACTGAGTTAAAGAAGGAGAGAGACGCACTTTGTATGGGGAAATGGTTACATCATGACATGAGCCTGGTGTATGGAGGATGTGGAGGACTCTGTTAAATAAGCGAAAAGATGCCAAAGGTTGGTTAAGAAAATGGTGAGTGTATCCCTCGTTGGTTTATACATGGGAAAACGTGCCTTTGGATGGCGAATAAGTTCCAAAGTGTTACACATCGGAAGCCAAACACACACTCACTCTGTACAGGGAATAGTGAGTAGAGTTGAGTGGCCTGTGTGTTTGTTATATGAAAGGGAGTGTTATGTGTGTTGGGAGTAAAGTATTTTATGATCGATGGAAAGACGGGGAAAAGATTTTTTTGGGGAAGGGATGGGGGAAAGACCAAAAGATAGAGAGAGAGAACACCTTGTAATGTCTTCTGACCGAAACACGTCTTGTTCTTGAGGGAATCTCTGATGAGCAGACGAACAATGAGAAAAATCGCCAACTGCCACCATCAAACACTCTTCACCCGTAATTGAGCTAGTTTCCCAGCCATATGAATCTACAGGCCATACATAAAAGTTTTCATTCTCCATATGTACGTCTCCTTCATCCCGTCCTCACACATACACTCTTGTATATTTACACAATATGTACATACATGGTCATACTTTTCCCTCAAAAGTTTATCATGGAGGTTCCATCCTTCCATTGTCCATTCATTTTGTACACAATTTTATTCTTCATATTCATAGTCCTATGATGGAGAATGAGGAACAGTGGACATGAGGAAAAAAAACTCGTTTTCATTTTCATTTTTCAACGAGGCTACGTAAAAAAGACGAGGGGACGACTACATAAATATACAGACACAAAATTTATATTCTTTTTTTTCTCCTCTATGTCTGAATATTATAACACATGTATACATGTATATTGTTCAAGTACCCAGTATGAAGAGGTAGTTTGGTAGTTTTTTTAAAAAAATATTTTGCAATATTTACATTCTGCCTACATCTTTGCCATTTAGGACATGTTCCTGTCTAATCTGACGATGAGTCTCTTCTTCTGGTCATCATCACACAATTGCATTCCTTATAGTCAGAGAAGAGGGGAAAAAAGTACTAGTTCATTTTTATGAACTATGTGCATGCACAATGGCTTGTGTATTAGAGAGAGAGAGAGTGGATGGAAGGTAGGTATGGATAAGCAGGAGCAGCTGATTGTTGTGCAGAGATTGTGACGCCCTTTTTAAATTACTGTCATTTGAACCGATTTGCATACATAATTCCTCCACTTGGAAATTTATCTAATGTCATGCTGAAATATTTTTATTATTTTATTCCACATTAACTATATTATATGGCCAAGAGCAGGAGGAGCAGGTGCAAAGGAGCTTCTTTTCTTGGTCGTAGAGTCGTGAGTGGCCGACATGACATTGCCATTGATAGTGGCCAAAGCCGCTCTCCATCATTTTATTTCTACAACACACACTCAAGCACAGGCTCTAGTACAGGCTATAACTACTCTGGCAACTTTGGGGTGCTGGACACTAACAGATATGTATAGACCAAGAATGGCTACAGAATATATAAGTGTACATGTGTACGAATATTATGAGGAAAAAATCTTTCTTTTTTTGTTTCTCACGGGACAGTCATGGGATCATCCTTAATGAACAACAAGTTTTACAAAAGCTTATTATATGAAGAATCTTGACCCGCTATCAATGCACCTTAATCATCACAATTATGCTTAGAGCCATCCAGTACTCATGTAAACTTGTACTCTATCCATTCACCACCAATTCCTATTCCAATCTATACACAACTTTCTGGTCATCATTTCTATACATTTTTCTACAAAAAAAAGAATCAAACGGACACACAAGAAACAAGGGAGGGAGGAGGAGATGGGGAAATAGAAAAAAATTGAAACATTAATTTATTTTTCAAATGTTTCTCTTCTTCTTTAGCTGATAGTTGATACTCTGTATGTACAATGGTCCATACTCATGTACATAAGTGTATCTGTATAGCAAGAGAGTCCCACAGATGTAGTCACCAAAGAGAGAGAGACTACTCACCTTAATTTCTAATTAGTATTTGTAGCTTGTAGTTTTTGGTACCTTGGAAGGATGGGAGGATGGGGGCTCATGCTGTGTGAACAATAATGACAATATGTCACACAGGATACCGACAGGTAATTTTACCTAGAAAAGTTCATTTGAAACCCAATATTCCCCATATTTTTACCTTTCTGTTCTCTTCCCCCCCCCTCTCTTACACTACATTTATATACATGTATTTTTTAGCTATGCTCTATATCCTCTCTCTCTCTCTCTTCCTTTTGCTCCTGTTGACGAGATAACCTTTCGATGAAGGGAGAAAAAAATGTTGCTTCATTGGGAACTTATTTATTAATTCTTGTTTTATTTTACACACACACACATACACAATTTTCCTCCTTGTGTGTCTCAAAAGCAAGTCTCACTCAACGTGAGACGGATGACAATGCTCATTATTTTTGTAGACGGTGGACCGACAAAACAAAAATCCTTGTCCTCACTCTAGAAGATACAACGACGCCGAATGCCGACGATGCAAGAGTCCTCCCCTCTGTTTATGTTTTTTTTTAAAAAAAATATTGTTTCTTTTCAAAAAGACATTTTTAACATGAAAATAAAGGCACAGTGTTAATATAATCGTCTCTTCTTCCTTTTTTTACAGAAAAAAATGGGGGAATCATTTTGCACTTTAGTTGTGGATACAATTGTAAGAGTTGTTCTCTGAGTTGAGATTGGACTTCTTGTTGTTGTTGCTGTTGATTTTTGGACGGGAAGGAAAAGACCAGGGGAAAAATATCTTGACGTCCCTTTTCTTGTTTCTAATGGAATGGGTCTGGGTGTTTGTCATTTTCCCTTGGAGAGAGCGGACACAAAACAGGATGCACTCACAAGGGTCTCTCACACAAACATACACACAATTTTATGTATTTTTCGTGTGTGTAGTATTCTCTGCTCTACATTTTTTTGTGTGGAAATCTTGGTTTTCCATGGTACTGATATTCCCTCTCTCTCTAGCTAAAAGAGCTGGACTGTTTGGATGTGCCAAAAGTTGCGTAGCTTATTTATGTACAATTTTAACTGCACTGCACTTTCCTTTCCCCCGGCCCCATCTTTGTCTTTTACGATGAGTTGAGCGACGGACGGGTCAAATGGACGGTTGAGATGATGATGATACTTTTCGTCCTCTAAATTTTCTCTCTCTCTACATTTCTACAACTGTATCTTTCTACATTACATAAAACTACACATATATACAAGCAAGTCTATTTAGAGAGAGAAAAAAAGCAAAAGTAAAGTAAAAAAAAGCCAATTTCTTTTAAAAGCTTGTCTCTAATTTTGTTCTGAATGGGTTACGCCTTCGCTGAAATCCTACCGACCCGTCGTCATCCAAGTCTCTATACAATTTCATTAGGATATTACACACACAGGGAGAGAGAGAGCCCTTTAGTCTTTCTCTTTATGTAACTACGGCAGAATTTTCAATCAGTCGTTCCTCGTCCTCTGTACAAATTGTACAAAATCCTTTGATTTTGATAGAGTAATTAGGTGGTGAGCTATGAGATTCAAGATTTTTATACGATTGAGGTAAACATTAATGGAGAGTCTTGAATGAGGGAGAGAGGGAGAATATGAATTAAATTATTTCTTTCTCTAATTTTCATTGATAGAAAAAAATAAATGGAGAGATAGAAAAAAAATATCAACCCATTCCATTCATTTTGTAAACTTACTTGCGATAATTTAAAAAAGTGGGAGCAGGATGTGAGGAGACAGATGAAATTGGGGTTGAATTTGAAAAATAAAGCCATTAAAGAAAGAGATACAGTGTACGTATCCCCATACGAGTATCTGTATCGTATTTGGAATAAAGTGTAAATAGCCCTATATTTGGTACACACAAATACTAAAACAGATATGTACATAACACACGTTTCTCTCTAAGAAACACGTGGATGCATAATAGATTTGAAGCATGTACACAATTTGTGTGTTTTGCTATTGGATATTGATGGCAAGTTGATGGAAGGGCTGACAAATTGGAAGGTAGAGACGTAGACACTACAGAATATGGATTGTATATTGGAGGGGATAATCAGAGGAGAAAACAAGAAATAAATTAAAAACCAAAAGAGATCCACCAGCCAGCCCGGAAAAGAGGGAAAAAATGTTTTTTGAGTGACTCTACAAATACCATGAGCACTCCACATGCACTGTACACAGATAGTCAAGTATCTGTATAAACATGAGAATCTACATGAAATGAAAGTTAAGGCCACATCTCCGTCTAAAATGTGAAGGAGGACTTGTGTTACCCGGTATAAAATACGGGGATTGTCGACTATAGCTAACCTCCTTGTTTTTTTCTATCTCCCTCACTTGATTCCATGTAGAATCATTTTCTCTGTGTAGTATTCGAGAGAGAGATCGATAAATGGACGGTGGGGGAATACATGTTTGTCTGTAATGTTTTTTAACGCCCCCTCTTTAAAAGTCACTCTCAAACGGCCAGAGAAAATGTTATAGGTAATTTAGTAGAGTACCCTCCAGCAACCTCCTAGCTCATTCTGTCCCTGATTTTTTTTTCTCCTTCTTTCTCTTTAACTAACATGCTATAATATACTCCTCTTTTCTTCATCCTCCTCCTTAGTCTTGTCTCCTCAAAGACCCGCTTTCCCATCTTTTCTTTCTCATTTTCTTCTACACTTTCTCTTTCAGCTCTCTACTCAATTCTTTTCAACCCTTTCTCTCTCTCTCTCTCTACTTTCTATACCCTTCCTCTTGTTTATCTACACCTACTTTCTCCTATTCAAATTCTTATCAGTAGAAACTACACAGCTCAAAAAGAAAGTTGAAAAAAGACGTGGAAACAAAAAATAGTCCACAATTTTTTAAAAAAAACATTAGCCCCCATTAAGTTGCATCTGCAAGAGAAAAAGGTTTAAAACATGCTCACGATTAGTAGAGAGAAAGGTACAGATAGTGAAAGGATAATGAAAAGAGAAAGAAGGAGAAAGGAGGAGGGGGCATATTTGTTTGATATGAAGGATGCAGATACTAGAGAGAGTGTATGTGTGTGTATAAAAAGAGATAATAAATAACAAGAAAAGAAAACCCAATATTAATTTTCTCTTCCCCTGTTTAAATTAAATGTCAACACACCTGATGATGTGACTATACAATATGGAGATACAGAGGATGTATCCGTAGATTCTTGTTTTTTTGGATAGTCAAAAAGAAGCCTAGCTAATTCCACTGTTCCTGTTTATTTTTTTGAGAAGGAGCCCATAAGGAAAAAAAAAGATGCGTTGGAGATTTTCACGAAGAGAATTCATCCCCGTATTAAACTACATAGACAATAATAAATCCACATCAACACACTTTCCCCCCTTGAACACTTAATGAGAAAAAAACTAATAAAGAAAAGAGGGCTATTCCGATCTCTGTGTATTTTCCACTCTCTCTCTCTTCCTCTTCCTCCTCTATTGCAAGAGTAATATACAGAGTACATGGGACAAGGAAGAACATGTGGGATGTGGCTTTAATATGCTTCACTCTAGCCTTAAACTTTACTAGAAAATTAAAATCCCGTCTTTCACATTCACTATGTCCCATCTACAATCTTTCTCTCTCTCTCTTTCTTCTTTCAACACTGCCAGTCTAATTCAATTTAATAAACTACATTTATCAACTTGTATACACACAACAGAAAAAAATATTAAATACATACAAACCAATCTTCTTCTTCTCTCTCTCTCTCTTTATTCTTGTTATATGGAGAAAATGGGTAGCATTTTAAATGGTTAGCTTAACTCCAACAGCATCATTTTCCAACTTTTTTATTTCTCCCCCTCTCAAAATTACTTTGTCTACATTTTGCTCTCTCTCTCTTGCCAATAGCCAATATTTTGAGTCATTTTTATTTTTATATTAATTTTAACAGATATTTATTTACATTTTTTTAATATAATATTTTGTCTTACTATTTAATGAAATGAGAAAAAATGTGTCAAAAAAAAATATTATCGTGATTTGTCATACAAAAATGTCTTGTAAAATTCTTGAAAATTTAAGGAAGGAAATGGGGAATGAATGGAGTGGAATGTGCGGATGATATTTTTTTTATAAAGCTTTTAGCTCTTGTACAGAAGCTACCGCTTTTGAAAATTTGTACATTGACTTTTTTTGTTGAGGATTCAACGAGTCAAAGGAAAAAGTTGAAATGTTTGACATGACAAAAAAAACTTTTTTTTCCCTCAACACCGCAAAGTTCCAAGTAAACGCTAATGAAGATGAAAGAAAGAGAGAGAGAGAGAGAGGGAGGAGAAGATGAAGAATTTAGAAAGAATGTGACATGAGACTGTTGAAAAGTGGTTGGGTCATGGATGAAAACTGACGAATAATGTAGGTTTAGGCTCAAGGTAAAAATCTCGTCAAGTCTCGATTCCGTTTTGCCTCCAAAATAAAAAGTCAAGTGAAGCTCATGCCTCGGATCATTTTACACACACACAGACAAGGTACATAAGTTAAGTATAGTATGAGTTTATAGAGAATAAAAATAGGAACTTTTTTTGGACTGGGGTGTACATTTATAAGTAGGGAGTTTAGTACATAAATGGAGGGGGGAGCATATTATGGGGTCTGATACGTCAAATTGACAATTGAGATGGTATGGAATGGAGTAGGACGGAGTGGGATAAAAAATGAGAGAGGAGGAATGACACTTGAAACGGTGGCCTATGATTTTCCCCTAACATCCACTCAAATGTCATGACAAGTGTATTTTCTACTTTATTTCCAATTACGCTCTATGCACACACCACAACAGTCCATGGGACTGTCATCTTCTCCAAGGGAAAAAATGGTTGGGACGGAGGATAATGTGTAGGATAATAATAGGAGCATGAGTGTCGTTAGCTCCACTTGTGCTCCAAACATTTTCTTTCATGTTTAGTTGACACCATCTTTCTACTCCTCGTAGTCTACCTCTACTTGTACACATTGCTCGTATGATGGACTCCCGGGACGGACCACAACTCTTAGCACACTTTTAAAAATTCGTGACAGTCACACAATACGACAGTGATGGGACGTTGTGTGTCATCACTATCTTATGTATAGGTGTACCATGATTATACTCATAAATTGTGTGGTGTCTATGAGATGTATCCATACTTATGACAACACATGGAGGTACTTGAGAAGCCAAGATTGTGTGTGTTATATTATCCATTGAGTTATAAAATATAAAAATAAAATGAACCTCACTACTTTCTGTATAATTTTTTTTTAAATTCAAAATGACGATGCAATCCTTTTCATTTACTATATCAAGTGAAAAAAATCAAAGTCATTCTCCCATATAATGTCATAAGAGTGAGTGAGTGTGCTCTGTCTCTCTGTGTTGATCCCAAGTTTCGTCTCCTTCTTCTTTCTTCTCATCCCTTTTATTTTTTTTCTCGTCATATGCCATATGAGCATGAAATTACTCGTATCAAAAAATATACATAACATAGATAGTCCCCACATTGACCATTACACAGAGAGAGAGAGTGAATGAAATTTGGTTCCAGTTTTTTTTGGCCCTCCTTCTATTTTTATCAAAGTTTCATCTTCATTTTCTTTTAATAGAAATTTTTTAGCTGTTGATAGATAGGTAACCACCATCTAAGATTTTTGAAATCATTTCAATTAATTTTATTTTTATACATGGAATCATTCTATTGAATAACAAATAGTAAACAAATCTCAATTTTTATCTTGTGCTGTACATTCTTATTTTAATCATAGAAAAAAATTAATCTATCATTTTTATCTTTATCTTCATGTGGACACATTATTTTTTTTACAAAAGTAAAAAAAATAGACACGTCAAGAGTCAAGAGTCTGGATCTTGTCCTCTACAAAAAAAAATTATTGAGTAAAGGACACCCTTTTGAGAGAGAGAGAATGGGCATGATATGAAATTGTGTATGTACTCGTATGTTACAATAAGAGAGAGAGAGAGAGTAAAAAAAGAAGATTGGGATATTATTTTAGTTGTTGCTAAAAGGGACTGGGATGAGAATGTAAATGTGAGGGAGATGGATGGAAGGGGGTAGTGGTTGAAAATTTGAATAGAAAAACGATAAGTTGTAACTTTTTCATCCTTTGTTAATCCTCGTAAGTGGTCACTTGGGGTACATATCCTCATCCTGGACATCCAATTATTGTATATTGTGGCCACTGGACGGAACATTTTATGTAAATATCAACCATTTTTTATTTTCACCAGCTCCTCTCTCTCTCTCTCTTATGTATCACTGTGGATATTAATGTAAAAGGATGTGTGGCCTTCTGTCCATTTTGAATCCAGTTTTTTTTGGTAGAAATTTCTTCCTTCCTAACTTTACTCCTTGTCTCTTTCTTTTCCCAATTTTATTTCCCAATTCACGAGCCATTCTTTATGTCCTTGTGTATAATAACAATGGCGTAAAATTCACAATTCTGGAGAGAGAGAGAGAGAGTCCCCATGTACTCTCTTTTATATAAAATTTTTTTATATAGAGAAAATGGAACTGTATAGTTAGTTTTACATTCTTATCGACGCCAAGCTAAAAATGAATTTTCTTTTTCTTCCCTCTATCCCTTTTCTATTAATCCATGGGCTAGAGAGACTGACTTGGAGGCAATGGAATATTGAGAAAAAAGGGGAGAGTAAGTGACTTGTGTGTATCTTCCACAGAAAGTGGAAGGACCCAAAAAGGCAGAGTGCAGAGTAGGGAAATATCTCGAGATCGCGCTCTCTTCTTCCATTTGATCGATGGACTCAATTTGATGGCTCCTTAATAAATAGCCCGTTTATTTTAATTTTTTTTGGAGGCTTTCAAAAAAAACCTACCGCATATTGTGCTGACAATTTCTCTCTCTGCGTCTCTCTCTCTCTCTCTCTCTCTCTCTCTAATATATTAGGATATGATGGGTCTTGGGAGGATGACATTGACGCAAATATAAAATATATCATGCGACCCTACTACACAACTTCTCATAGAGAGAAAAAAATGAGAGAATTTTTATAGCTTTAATACATAAAATGTTCTACACATAAAAATCAAGCTCATCTTCCTATGCTCAAGGACTGTCGTTACAATTACTCATTTTAAAAAATGTTGAGATACATAAAAGTAACAATGAGTAAAATGGTAAACAAGTGTGTGTGGATTTTTCTCTAGAAATTCTCTCTCCAATTATTTATACTTGAAAGAGTGACACTTGGAATCAACTTTAAAGTGGTGTCGTCGTCGTCACAAGTCATAAACAATAAAAATGTACACTGTAATATATACTTAACAGCAAATATGGAGCTAATAGAGGGGAATTCCTAGGTACGTGTAAATATGAGAGAGAGAGAGATGTATAAAAGGATTACAATAGAGCAGGAAAAAAAATCTTGTCTCGTTCCATTCACTGCCATATGAAATGGATGGCTGTGAAAAATGTCATAAGAGAATTAATTATGTTTTTAGAAGAAGGAAAAAAAGAGTAGGTATAATATAATTAATTGCATAGTGCTTGTGTGTGTGTGTGTACAAAGATGTAGTGTGTAGATTGTACATTATATTGTTACAACAATAAAAATATGAGCCAGGTCTTCTCTTCTTCTTTTTCGTTCCTCCTCGTAAATAGACGAGATGGATGAGCCTCCGTGACAAATGACGTACACAAGGTGGCTTGCAGCCCTTTAGTGAGAGAGAGAGCTTGAGCTTGGCAATGAGCAACTTTGTGACTCTTATTCCATTTTTTTAATGCTATTTGCCTTATTTTTTTATATATAAACTTGAGAGAGAATTCGTCATTATAATGGAGTTGATGGGGGCCATAAAAATGAGTATTATTTCACGTATGATTATTATTATGATATATCATTCCCCTTTCCCATGTGACAAAAGTTTAGTTTTTTTGAAAGAAAAAAAAATTTACATGTAACTTCTCACGCCCCCCCATCCTTCCCTTTTGACTTTTTCTTATTTCTTTTGTACTTGAATCGTCATCGACAATGGTAAGAAACTGAAGAATTTTTTTTTGAGCTCTCAGTCACATCATCCACCACCTCCACGACAATTTTAAATTCACAAAGTAATAATTTACAAAAAAAAAAGTTGGACAGAGACGAGAGAGAGAGAATTTGACTGGTCTTGATTTTGTAAATGCAAAAGTCACCAGGTCAAAGAATGAAATAAATTATTAAATGTCATGAACTGGCATATGTTCTCTATAACATGAACATCCTCCAACAATTTTTACTCTTCTCTCTCTCTCTCTTGTGTCTTTTAGTGTCGGGAAGTAAAAGAGAGGTTGAGTTTATTTTTTTTTTTTGGGTTGGAGTCACAGTGTATAAGCAGAGCACACATTGGAATGCCAATGTCCAAAACACCTGACAATTACCGTGAGCGTAAAAAAAGAGACAAAATTCCCTTGTCCTTGACCACACCATATAATTACAATCAAAAAGTTGTAATCATAATCATAACTACATATCTGAAGCAATAATGTAACAGCAAAAGAGTATAGACAAGAATGGACGACGACGACAAGACAAGACCAAGACAAGATGGCCATTCGACGGGTTTTTACTATCAATCTTGTTTTTATTCTCTTAAAAACATCCAAATGTCGTAAATGGCAGGAGAGTCAAAGGCAAAAGAGAGACAGGAGCAAAAGTGAATAATAACAACAAAAGAATTAAAAAAAATTATCATTTTAATCCTTCCTTTTAGTTTGCGATACGTCTCAGAAATTTTTGTCCAATTTTACTTATTAAGCATCATATACAGATATTAGTACAGGTAATATTTTAGGCATATAAAAAAGATTTTCAGAAAATAAAGAATTAATTTTTGTTGAAATATTTCATGAGGAAATATTCTCTATGATTTACTCGTGTAATGTCTTAAATAATTTACACACTTTAACTATCAAAAAATGACTTTTTTGATATTAATTCATTACATAAAAAAGTTTAAAAGTTCTCAAATGCCATATTTTATTGGCTCCTGTTTTACTTTGGTGGATGATACAATTATTATGATTATATAAACTCCATTTTTTGTAAAATTGCTTACCCTATATATTTTTTTCATTTTGACTTGAAATTGTGAAATAAGACATCCGTTTTCTCCACATAATGTCTACTGCTCTTTGACCCTTGACAAGTAAAAATGGTCTAATCAGTGAAAATAATCTTTCAAAGCGTTGGTTGCTCTGGCTCAGCGGATTGCACTTAAATACTTGAGTACCACCGACCAGGTAGGAGAGAGAAGAGCACCTGAGTTTTTAGCGGACGATATTTTTTCTATTCTTTAACATTTTATTATATATATATATATAATATATGACATGGGATGCTAGTCTTTCAATCTTTCATGCAATGTTAAGCATGCCTTCACATCTCACATCTCACAAGAGACAGAAATTGTTTCCTGTCCTAATTGTCAGACTAGAGGTAAGTGAATGTCAGGGTCAAAGACGTCAAAGACAGGTTGCTAGTGTTAATTAATGTGTCAATTGCAAAAGTTGAAAACTCTTTTATCCTTCAAACTAACCTGTACACTCTCCACATTCTACTCAATCCAGTCAAAAGATGAATATCCAACTTAAATAATAAGACTCACAGACAGAGAGAGAGAATATTTAATTGGTAATGAAAATGGTTAAACTAGTTTGTTTTTGTTAAATAAATTGTCTATAAAAAAAGTATAAAATATGGACCGAAAAAATATATAAAGGCGTATCCTCTCTCTCAAAAAAAACGCCAGGGTATCCAAATAATTTGACACCCAAAATATTTTATTTTATATATCCATTTAATTTTCTACAAAGAATCGACAAAGTACAGAAGCAAATTGGCTTTTGTTACAAAGAAAACATGGAAATTGCGTGGTTTTCAGTTTAAAAGAGAAAAGTAATTCAAAATGAATTGCGGATGGCACACCACGGAGGTGATGGGATGATGATTGGGAGCATGAACTTAAATGGGTGACTGTTTGTGAGTGGTAAAGACTAAAATTAAGAGAGAAGTGGGAGATGGTCATAAAATTTGTTAAAAAATAAAGTCAGGAAAAAATCATGGAAGCGTTAAACCATGAAGCATGAAGAGAGAGAGAGAGAGAGAGAGAGAGGAATTAGTTTGGCTACAAATATATGACTGGCATACAATATTCATGTACATAATATGTCCAAGCTTTTTTTTGATAAAAATACTTATAATACGTAACAAGTAGCCAATGTCAGTGGCCATTACTGAGGGCAGACAAGACGAAAGATCTTTTAAATATCGATTAGTACATGAAGCTAATTTATTTCTCTACATACACAGTATATATTACATAATACAAGGGATGGACAGAGAGTTCAAGAAAAATCCTGAGCTTAATCAGTCAATCTTTCCATCTCAGTTCCCTTTGACATTTTCCTCTCTCTCTCTCTCTTTGTTCTTGTGAACATCTTCACTCAAATGCAATGTTGTTTTTAATCTGTTCATCCCCTTCTCCTCTCCTCCTCCGTCTACTTGTTATGTGTAATGCTCTTTCATGTGTGTGTGACTGCCTCCCTGACTTCCTGAGAGTGTGCATTTTATGTTTACATTAGTTTCCTTTTTTCCAGAGAACAACTCAATTGGAAAGGAATTGCAAATTGCAACTTTGGATCATATATAATACATTTTTCCAATGCCCCCCCTCTCTCTCTTGTAAAGCTTTTACATCCAACTTTTTCTAGTCCTTCCCTTTCCTTACTTTTATTTCCTTACATGTTTATTTATTACACAAATCTTGCATGTTATATTTTTTACTGTATTTTTTTCATTTATACCAAAATACATGTACATATCGTAGCCCTATGTATAATATCAGCTGTACCAACTACAAAAAGTCAAAGCTCTTCCATTTTTTCATCCATTGCACTGACACTGCACTCGATTTTATAATGAATAGCAGCCCAGCCAAAAAAAGAGAAGCCCATGCAGAAAGTACAATCAACAAGATTTAAAAAAATAGTCAAAGATATTAATCCCAAACAAGAGTGTGTACATGGAGTTATGTACTTTAGTGGTAGACTTGAGACAAGAATATTTAAAATTGACTAACTGCTCTTATAAAATACAGATATGTTGGTTTTAACTACAGATACATATATTTTTAATCCTCTCTCTCCCCCACTCCTCACTCCCCACTACACTGCAGATTTATTTATAAAAGTATGACCAATTTATTTTCTTCAAGCCTGTCCCTTCTCCCTAATTTCCTCTCTTTTCTTGTTGATTTTGAAAAAGCTCCCTTTCCTTTTATTTTGCTTAAAATAAAATTCAGATAATGAATTGGAATTAAAAAATAAATGAGAAAGATGAAGAGTAATTAATGAATATTTTACTAGTTTGATTTTTTCAACTATAAATATTATACTAAATGGACTAATACTAAATACAGGTATGTACATACCATATTTCTTGGTGTATAATAAATACACCAGATAATTGTCATTGTGATGGAATCATTCCCAATTTTAATCTGACATACTCTTGTCTCTCGTCATATATTTATAAAAAAATATGACTACTGTAAAAAAAGAGTATGAAGGGACTATCAGATAAAGATAGAAAATGGGAAATGGAAATATGGTTCTAAAGTGGATTTGAATCATCAGATATGATACAGAGTGTTAGACAACCAGTCATACCTTTCTAGTCTCTCTCTCTCTCTTACCCTTTCTTTTATGCATATCCTTCTCTACATTCGTCACAGGAGCAAGAACAAGTAGTTTTTTTTATATTTTACAAGACAACAAAAATGAAAATGGGCTTTTCGTTTTTGATCCATGCGACTCTCTGACCTTGGCCATGAAGATGTTACATCAAATAAAAATACAGGAGGAGATGTAACATGTACATGTATTTTTTATTTTTAAGAGAGAGAGAGAGAGAGAAAGGATAAAAGCTTAGCTTTTTTTGAGTGCGCGACTATTTTACAACCATGTGTCACAATTTATTTTTTTTTCTATTGTGAGATGAAAATCACACTGGGCTCTAAACGAAAGCGGCTTGATTCTACTTTTATCTCCCTTACCGTACTGTATATATATATATATATATATATACACTTGTGACTTTTGTAGCTACTGTTCAAGATGAGCTACTACACTTGTAACAACAACAACAATATAAATGGTAAAAGAAATCTCTCATTGGAATTTAACAATTAACAAGAATCTCTCTCTACTCAACAAGTCACAATAATATGTAAAAGACATATAAAAAGTTGACAAATTTTTTCATTCTTTTTTTTCTTCTCTATACTCCAGAGAGAACCGAACCACTTTGTCTTCCCTTTTGGCTCAATTTGAGTCACACTCACACTCTCCTCTCGGTGTGTGTCTCTCTTATCCATCCAGATCTGAGATGTTCTTTATCGTGTAAAGTTGACTATTGTATGTAAAAGAAGTCCGCTATTTTTTTAAAAAAAAACAATTTCTTAACTGTTTGAGTATACATTGTGTTGTCTTCTCTGTACCACTAAAGCCCATGTAAGCTCTCAATAATAAATAGAATATGTACACAACATGTCCCCGCATCCTCTGTGTGAGTCTTGTGACTATACATATTTATATATATTATGGAAAGAGAGGGAGGGATGGCTCCCCTCTCGTCTTGTTCTTCTTTTTTTAGTTGTGTCATACAAGTCGTATATATGTACAAACTCCTGCCTATTCTCATCTCCCTCATGACAAGACTCTCTCTCCTCTTCTGTCTGTCGTGCCGTGCGTTAAATGCCCTTGCGGTGAATGTCTGTCCGTTTGTGCTCCGGAATTGACGAGTTTAAATCGTTTCCTTTTGATCTTTTAAAATATTCCTTTAACCCTTTTCTCTTCTATGATAATCTCCTCTTGAAAAATCCATCAGCGGAATTTCACCTAACTCCCATCCCTCTCTCTCTCTCTCTCCTATTTTATATTACGTCAACCCAACTATTCTCTATATCAAACAGTCTCCACTACAGAGATGCATAGCCACACACAAACTAGACAAAACCCTCCAACCACCACCACAAAGTTTAAACTTATAAAAGCTTCTTTTTTTCGTATATGGAGCGTATCAAAGTCAACTGGAGAGAGAGAGGCAATAAAGATCAACTTGCATACGAACGACCGCCTTGCATTTTTTTTTTGAATTTTCCACAACTCGACAAACACTCTCCATACAAAATACACAAAATTTAAAATTTCATGAGGAGTCGGAAACTGAAGGGATGGGGGAGGGGGCAAAGATGTTAAATATTTAATTATATTTTATTTAACAGTTTATACCACACTACCAGCATCCATTTGTATTTTTTTCCTGTAATAAAAGTATTGTCCTCTTAAATAAATTAAATGAAGAAAATGTATCTGTAGGAGTATCTGTATCACAAATTAAATTATTCTTCTCTTTTCAACAACAACATGAAAATGGGAGCACGTGTCGTTCATTTACTTGATAATTCCAATAAAAAGAAAGATGGAAGGATGTACATTGGGAAAAAGTGGCTTGATCCATGTGACCAGGTAAGAGAGAGAGAGCGTGTAGAAAGGGACGTGG
Organism: Arrhopalites spinosus; assembly: GCA_034700945.1. NCBI lineage: Eukaryota > Metazoa > Arthropoda > Collembola > Symphypleona > Arrhopalitidae > Arrhopalites > Arrhopalites spinosus. The sequence goes on from JAQIVZ010001258.1 coordinate 28,596, forward strand.
GACTGAAGAGTATGAAGTAGAGACTGGTAGGGAAGTAATAAGAGAATTGAGAGCATAAATCCAAATATAAATAGTAAATATGGAATTGACAACAAGTTTATAATGAGCTGGGGGCACGCAAACGCCATTGTCAATGATGGAGAGAAAAAAGACAGAGAGAAGGAGGTGGAGATGAGAGGGCTATGGCTATGGACTACTCGCTACTTGGACGAAATTTTTTTGTGTCTAGATTGACTACAGAAAGAAGAAAAAAAGGAGAGTGACAGTGGCTAGAGTACAGATTGACGGAAGACACGCGAGATACACTTTGATCAGGATATGTTCCATTAAGTCCCTCTCTCTCAAGTCCTTACTTTTATTCTCCTTCCTCTGTCTTCGATATCTTTTCACAGGTTGACACGTTCCCTGCGTGCAAAACTACAAGAGAGAGAGAGACCTCACCACTTTTGTCTATTTCTTATCTTTTTCTCATTCTCCACCTTTCACTATTCCATCCTCCTTCTCCTCCTCCCTCTCTCGCACACGAGTCCTCTTTCTTTTTTTTGTACATGATAATTATGTAATATGATTTCATCATGAAAATGATTATTTTTTGCAAATATCATTAACCATAATGACTACGAGTACACATTACGTATTACAATGTGTACAGATAAATGGACAAGTGTCAGGAAAAATAATATTTGAGATGTGTTGACAGCTTTAAAAAATTCCTAACAAGTAGAAAAAAACAAGAGAGAAAGAGAGAGAGAGAGAGAGGGAGTAGAATAAATGGGGGGAATGATAATAATATGTGTATCATGAATTGTAATACAGGATGGAAGAGATTCTTAAGTACAGAAAAAAAATAATTGCTTAATTTATACTTGTCTCGACTAGATAATTAAAGTCGGGGATGGTGGTGTTGTATGAGAGTGCATGAATTTGATTTTAATTATGGAGGGAGAGGTGAGACAAAATTAGAAGAGAGAGAGAGAAAATAAGACAAACAAAATGTCCCTCAATTCTCTCTCTCCCTCTCTCGTCCTCATTCAACATTGTTAAACGTGCATGTAAATAAAATTATAAACCAATTACGTGTTTATGCATGCTTTTCGGCCCGTGGAGGTTCCTCATGCAGTAATTACAAAAAGGAGATGCTTCCATCAGCCCCCACAGTCAGCCAGAGAGAGAGAGAGAGACAGAGGAAACGTGTGACTGTCTGCCGTTCCTTGGACGCGGACGTGAGAGCGTAGCTAAAACTTTAAAAAGTCATAGAGGCAAAATAATACCCAAGTTATCTTTTCCATGTTTATGATGGCCCTTAGCCCCATCCTATAATTCTATGCTGCTTTATATATAGCCCCACAATATCTGTAATATTATATGTGTGTACTCTCCTCCTCCTTGTTATCTAATTGTTTCTCTCTCTCTCTCTCTCTCTCTGTCTGGATTTGAGCTTGGGCCTTGCAATTTAAATGGTGTGCAAAGTGTGGGAGGGAGTATATTTTATACTCCCTCCCTGGATAACTCTCTTTTTCATGTACTTGGCTTTTGTTTTACCTAAAACACAAAACAAGACAAACTTTGTCATCGTTAAATGTTAAATGGAGCGTGGATGCCGCGATGCCACTGTGTACATACACATGTTATGTAATGTACAGAGAGAGAGAGAAGTTGAACCAAGTTGGCCCTTGTTATTTTATTCTAGAGAATTTATATCTATAAAATGTATATGCATGCAAGTAATCGTTCTAAGCTCCATAGATTGGACCCGTAGTAACTAAGAGAGAGCTCGAATTCCGTGTGGACTAATAAATAATAAAATTGTGCCTTGCCTCCTTGCCAGCCCATGTATATTTGTGTACATAAGTTGACTCTACGGCGTTAACTGATTACTCTCCTCTCCGACTTGCATTTTTAATGTATGAGAGAAGGGGAAAACCGAGGGTGCGGAAATATAAGCTAATCTTAAGTGTTGAAATTGCAAGCTACTTTAAAATTGATGATATCTTGTAACGGACAACCTAATTGGACTGTAATTACTTAATTTCATTAGTCTCCATACACACAAATTATTTAACGCATATTGTACGCACCACTCTTCCCTTTTTTTGAATGGATTATCAACTCATTTGTCTACACTTTTCAAAATTTGTAGGGGGAGAATTTTTTAACCTTTTGTCAAATTGTGGACATGCATAAAGAGAGAGACAAAATTATGAAATGTACAAAAAAATCAAGATTTAAGATGGTTAACTTTCTATTTTTTTTTTGAGCTCCACTAACTAGAGAATACAGGAATGGATTTTATTTTTTGTATGATGTGATCATACATGCTGTATATTTTTTTCGCAATTATTATTGTACTGGATGGGATCAATTTTGGATGATGATGGTGGAAAGTCCTGTTTGAGCAAATGAAATCATCTTCTTTTTTTACAGGGGCTTAAAGACGAGTCAAGATGAAACACATGTGAAGGAAATTAAAAGTTTGTTGGAGAGAGAGAAGAGACAGATTGGAATATTTTATAAAAAATAATCTCTGGTACTTCACTTAACTCTTTTGAAGTTTATTGTGAAATGAAAATGTAATATATATGAAGAGATCGAAGAGACCAATAAAAATATTTTGACATGGAATCCAATCTTTTTTGTCCATCTGTCTCTAATTTCTACTCGAGTTTAATTGAGTATTAATGTATCATCTTACTCATCAAAAATATTTATCAGAGAGAGAGAGAGATTCTAATGGGGAGAATATTTGTCACTCATTGTGTAAAAAGAAAAATAAATTAATATTTTATTGAAGGATGAATCATGACAATCACAAGTCTGTCACATGGAGCAAAAGCTGTCATTTTTATTAAGACTCAAAAATAGAATGAGATTTTTTTTTAAATCAACTCAATATATTCAAATCCAAATCATCAAAGAGTTAGAAAGTGATCAGTCTTATTCTAAATTGTGTCAGTGCTACGTTGCTCCTTCTTTGTATGACATTAGACTAGTTTTGTCAACATGAAGTTTATCCTTATTCTTGGATTGGTGGGAATTTATCTCAACTTTTGTGAGTTTCATTTCAATTTTTATTTATTTAAAATTTTGAAAGTTTCCAAATTAATTTTGATCATTTTTTTTGTGAATAGCTTCAGCAATTCCCGCACCCGCTCCGGCCCCTGCTGCAAAAGGAAAGCTGCCTCCACCATGGATGAAATTTATGAAACCAACAACAACGACAGAAGCTCCAACAACCACGGCAGCTCCATTGTCTCAAGCTGATGCATTTTTACAAGCATGGTTTGGACCCAAAACTGTCCCGGAAGTAGTGACGACAACTGTACAACCCACCACCACAACAACCTATCCTGCCAAAAAAGGCAAGCCAACCAAGGCAGCCAAAGTTAAGCCAACTAAAAAACCATTACCTTGGTTAGTCAAAAAAATTACAACAACAACAACAACTGAATCACCTCCTCCTCCTCCTCCAGTTGATGCCTCTTTGGACAAAGAAATTTTCATTACTAAATTATTTGCTGCTCTATCCGAACACATTAAAAATGTCAGTGGAGATGCTCTTCCAGAAACGACAGTTGCTCCAACTTCTGCCCCTGAGACTGGTTCCATAACTCCAGATGAAAAACAAGAATTATTGGATCTCCTTGGACCCGCTTTAATTAAAGCTTTGACAGCCAAAGTACCCAGTCCAGATGTGACTTCCGCTCCAGTGACAGATTCAGCAGCCATTTTAAATCAAAGGACTGAAAAAGAACCAGCAGAGCCAACATCAGCAGAAAGTGCAGTCATTTTAAATTTATTGCAACTCAATGTTCCAACTGAGCCGAGTCAAGTTAGTCAACTTATTGCTCTTTTGCAAAGTTTTGTTGAGACAACTCCTGCACCATCCAGTGCAGAATCAACGGAAGCTGAGACGACCAGTGCTCCAGAAACAACTGAAAAGGCTGCAGAGACTACAACTGAAAAAACTGGAAAAACTACAGCCGCACCAAAAACTAAAAAACCAAAGAAAACAACCACCACTAGTGCTCCTGAAACTACCAAAGCTCCCGAGCCTGAGGTGACAACAACCGAATCATCCGAAATCATTCAACTAGCCGCCATTTTGAAAACTTTGTTGGAACAAACAACTACTGAGGCATCCAGTGCAGAAACAACCAGTGCTCCAGAATCACCAACAACTAGTGGTCCTGCTGACACAACCGAAAAATCTGAAGAAACGACTCCAGCCCCTGAATCTGAGGCTACCACTGAATCAGATGTTAGCAAATTGGCAGCCATTTTGAAAAGTTTGTTGGGGCCAACCACTGAAAAATCTGCAGAGACAACTGGGGCTTCAGCTGAAGAGACAACTGAAAAGGCAGCAAAAACTAAAAAACCAAAAAAAACAACACCGAGTGCCCCTGAAGCAACCACAGAGGCTGCCGAGCTCGAAGGTACAACTGAAGCGTCTCTTGTCAATAAATTGACCGCCATTTTGAAAGGTTTATTAAGCCCAACAACTGAGGCACCAGCTCCAGAATCATCAGAAGAGGAAACCACCAGTGCTCCAGAATCACCAACCAGTAGTCCTGAAGAAACAACTGAAAAGGCTGAAGAAACCACCACAGAGGGAGCTGTTGATGACAGTACAACTGAATTCTCAGAAGTTAGTCAATTGGCTGCTCTCCTAAAAACTTTGTTGGAACCAACAACAGATGCACCCACTGAAGAGACAACTGAAAAGGCAGCCAAAACTAAAAAACCAAAAAAGACAACAACCGCCCCTGAAACAACAACAGAGGCATCAGAGACGGAAGTAACAACTGAATCAGATGTCAGTAAATTGGCAGCCATTTTGAAAATTTTATTGGAGCCAACAACAGAGGCATCAAGTGCTGAATCAACGGAAGCTGAAACAACTGAAAAATCCGCAGAAACCACGGCCAGCCCTGACTCTGAGGCTACAACTGAATCATCAGAAGTTAGTAAATTGGCGGCTCTCTTGAAAAGTTTGATGGAACCAACAACTGAAAAATCTGAGGAGACAACTGCCGCTCCAGAATCATCTGGAGAAACAACAGCCGCTGAATCATCTGGAGAAACTACGAGTGCTCCCGTTCCAGAAATTCCTGAAACGACAAAAGCACCAGTTGATGTTTTCACCATCTTATTGCAAAAAGTACTGAATAAAACTTTGGTGGCTAAAAATATGACCAAAAATGTCACATTGAGCAAATCTCCCGTCTCTGCGGATGCTCCAAAAGCACCAGAAAAAGAAAAGACGGCTGTCATATCAGCCAAAGATCAAATTCAAGCTCTCTTAGATGCTCTCTCTCCCACCACTGAAAGTCCAGAAGCAACAACAACATTGAGTCCATCAGATGCTCTTTTATTAACTCTAGCCAAACATTTAAATATAACTGTCGACCAAACTGCTCCAGAAAGTCCCACATCAGCTGAAAATGCCTCAGCCGAATCATCTCCTGAAACAACGGAGGCTCCAGTTTTATCCGATGAGGACAAACTCAAAGCTCTCCTTAAAAGTCTCCTCAGTCTGAGTGAAAAACCGGAAGAGGCAACTACAGAGGCAGAGGCAAAAGCGGAAGATGAGACCACTGAAATTCCTCCTGCTCCCAAAACAAAAGAAGATGTCATTAATTTATTAGTGGCTGGCCTAGCTGCCAAGGAACCAACAACGGATGCTGAAACTGAAACCACAACAGCTCTGGCACTTAGTCCTGATGACACCAAATGTAAAATTGTCGTCGCAGAGAATGGTCCACTATTGACTCTCCTTTTAGAAAAAGTTTTGTGTCCTAAAAAAGATGATTCTGCCTAAATCTCATTTAAATTTCTAAAAAAATTCGACATTCATTGGCAAATTCTATTCTTATTATTATTACAATTTTATGGTGGTCAAAAAATATTTGTTTAAAATAAAAAATCAAAAGTTAAAAGTCATGGAAGGCTAAAATCAAAATTTTATACATTTTATCTCATATATTTATTTAATCTTTGTACATGTTTAAGAGACCATTGATTGAGAATTGTAAATAAATTAAAATTGAACTCTACAAGTACCTACACATAAAAATACAAATAAAGAAATTAACAAAGAAAATGATCTTTTGCAAAAATATTAATCATTTTGAGTGACATACGAGTACTCGTACGTACACAGAGAGGAACAAAAAAAGTTGAATTTAATATATTTGAGAAATTAAAATCAGCAAAGGACATGTTCTTTTAGGATGATCATGACTTCATGAAGAAGAAGAAAAAAAGATGAAGAATTTGTTAATTCCACAACTGAATAAATGTCTGCTTTATGTACACAAAGAGAAGAATGTAAAAGTTGTTGTAAGATTTGGGGAAAAAAGGAGAGCACAAAAAAATGATAAAGTTTGGAGAGAGAGAAAAAAACTCATTGGAGTTCCATTTGAAAAATGATAATGACCTAATGACCTTAGTCAAGACACAAGAATTGAAGAGCCAGGAGCAGCCATGTAGAGATGGTTTTAAATTGTAGAAGAAGAGACAGAAGAAAAGAAGACGAAGGTGTAGAAGAGGACTGGAGGATGGTGCATGCCTTTAGAGTTTGGATGTCCAGTCATGTAGGACTAGGACGACGGTACACAGACAGGTTAGGATAGACATTGGAGAAACAATGGTTAATGGCTGGAAGGGAAAATAGTTGGAAATGGTTTTAGAGAGAGAGTGGAGCATGATTAGACATTGGTGATTACGTATTTTTTTGTGGTTGCCTTCTTCTTCGGGGCGGAGACACAAAACAACAGAACATTTGACACATGACTTTTTTTCCCTTAACACTTTCCTTCTACACATACCTCTCACATACAGAGAGAGAGAGACAGAGAGAATGTAAACCCACACCACACACAAAGACAAACTCGTATCCCCAAACTACATTTAATTGTACACATATGTTCCATCCCTACACGCATAGACAAACATTCCATCAGGGGAGAGGTAGAAGAAAAAAAAATGAAAAACTCATTATAAAATACAGGTATAAATGTACATACGTATATTATATGTGTCGGCAACTCCTTATGTCCTCCGTCGGTCCTCTAAAAAGACACAAACCACTGGATGCACTAAACCAACCAACCAAACCCATGGAAAAAAGCACACGAAATATGTGTACTGGCCACCAAAAAAAAGAGAGAGATATACCAAAGAGTGTGACTAAAAATCCCATTCTCCCCATCCAGCCTCATCTCCAGCCTCCACAATATTTCATCCCGTTTTTCCAAATTTTTTAAATGCACCCTTTTAACATTACTCTCTCTCTCTCCCTCTCTCTCTCTCTTTGGCCTGGTGGAGTACAACTCGGACTCTCGTGGCTCTTCATGGTTCAATGCTGATCATGCATATAACAATAGTTGTATTTATATATTACACAATGCAAGACCGAGGGTCTTGCTCCTGCTGCTGCCGGCAACCTCCAATAATTCCTTGATCGTTGTTCCTTCATCCTTTCTTTATAATAAACTCCAACAATATTTTTTCATCGATACTCCTCTCCTCTCTAGCACTTTAATTCTATATAATTGTTTAACCATAATTCTACTATAATAGACAATGGGTCATATACATGTGGGACATTTGACGTTTGGGATGCTTCAAAAAATCTTGAGAGACAGTACCATCACAATTGTACAATGCAGGGATGCATCGCATGGGTATGACTATTTTATTATTTTGGCGTGAGTTTGGAGAGTGAGGAGCAGGAGTTAGTTGTCCTCATGAATAAAATAAAATACTGGCACGATGAAATGAATAGAGTCGGGGCAATATTTTTGTGTCTTGTGGTGTGTGCTGTTGTTATTGTTTTGTCTTTTCTCGTTCTGGATTCTCCTCAGAGAGACGAGCAGGAGGAGGAGGAGGAGAGGTGCAGCGGGCAGTCATTTATAGAGATTCAGAGTGAGCAGTTCATGTGTCCATATGAAAATGTGTATAGACGATAGAGAGAGAGGGAAAAAGAATATAGAGGTCAACTATAAAAAAAAGTAACATGTAGGACCCCCCTTGAAATTCTCTCTGATTGGCATTTAATTTTAAAACCATACATGATTACACAGTTCCTGACAGCCTATATATAGGCACAGACTCTCTCTCTCTCTTGTCCATGTACCTGGGACTGAGAGAGGGAGGAAAAAAAGCATCTCTGAAACCAAGTCGTCCTCAGTTGGGAAATAATTACACAGTTGCACACACGATAAATGCAACCTCCTCCGTCCCCATTTGCTTTTCAAAGAGTATTAAAACCATTTGACTTTGTACGTGTACGTCAAGTTCCATGGGTGCCCCATCCTCAGAGTACAATAATTTGTTGTACATATTCCTATCATGACATTATATGTACGTAGGGAGATCAAAAAGTAATGATTATGATTTTTTATCTCCGTTCCTTGTAAACCGATCACCAAGATATTT
>JAQIVZ010001259.1:0-36975 GCA_034700945.1 Arrhopalites spinosus
GCAAGTTAGAAAACCAGGTACAAGCCATAGGTCACTTGTGACAGTCATTTCAGGGGTGGCACATGGGTCAGGTCACTTGTGCTGGTCATTTCAGGGGTGGCACAAGCCATTGGCAACTTGTGTCGGGCATTTCAGAGGTGGCACATGGGTCAGGTCACTTGTGCCAGGGTGGCACAGCATGGCACAAGCCTTTGAAGGGGTGGCACAAGCTTAGCTAAGCTTATTTTACTCATATTACTTATTGCCCATCTTTTAGTATTGATCATTTGTTGGACAACATTATGATTTACTGGGTCACCAACTCGGTCACTACTTCCGTTCGACTTTATTTGGAAGTTTTGGGAGACAGAGAGAGTAGCTATGGATTGAACAAGTAAAAGTTTTAAATATTTTTCACATTAATTATAATTTAATTGAATATTTTATTTGACTAGTATTCCCGTACAAATTCCTGTGGGTTGTTTGGTGGGTGGAAAAGATCCATATGCAATTCAGAGTCGATGGGTTTTGCAAGATAAATTTCCTAATTTAGTTAGTTATAAAATAACTGAGATTGGGGGTCATTTTTTGGCTTTGGAACAACCCAAATTAGTTGCACATGATTTTTTTGAATTTGTTCAAAAGTTGAGTGAAATTAAGTAAAAATGAATCACTTTTTAAAAATATTATGCTTCATTTTAATTTCTGTAATTTTTAAGTTCCTTTTGAAACTACGGCATATCACATTTTAATTAAATTACAATAGTGGAGATGAATGACATAATAGGCATCAAGTTTTAATTTTAAATGGGTTGGGGAATTAAACGGGATAAAATTTTCTCATGTTTTTTTGCCCTTGTGAGCGTAAATGCACAGAGAGAGTTGAAATCCTTTCCTGCCGGTCTCGAGCCTGTTCCAATCTTTTGAAATTTTTTTTTTGTCGGCAAAAGTAAAATATTGTTTTTAATTTGTTTTAATGGTGATTAAAGTCAATTATCTCAACATTATTAGTTACAAAACAAGGTAAGAATTCTTTTACATGTTTTCCAATATTTGTCTCGTCGTTTTGTGCAGGATATTTTAGAAAACATTTATTTTAACATGGAATGTGAAAACTTTTTTAATTTTGCAAAAATCATCATTTGAGTCATTTCTACTTTATTAAACTTTAACTACAATTTAACTATTCTTCTTGTTTGTTAAATATTATTTTGATAAAATGACGATTCATAAAACTCCTTGCTCTTTAAACAACATAAATTTTATATATTTTTGTACAAAAGTTTGTCTGTTTCTCTTTTCTCATTCTATCTTTTTTTGTAGTTTTTTTGTTATGATTAAGAATAAGAAAAGTATTATGAAATACTACTATGAAAACACATCAATTTAATTGAATTTAAATAATATTGTACAGGTCAAAAGTTCCATTTTTTAAATGTCTTTAACAAGTCCCTTCCGGTTCCGGTCTTGGCTCGTTCTCAAGAAATACCAAAGTTTGAGTAGACAATTAAGGTGAGTACAACAAAAAATTAAGTAAAAACTAAAATTGTTGGTATAATCATCATTTAATAATTTTTTTCATTTAGACTATCATCAGCAGCAGCAACATTAAATCGATTTAATTATGATGAACTTGTTACCTTCGAACCAGAGCCTACCGAGTCATGTACAAGACATGTAGCAGCAGGAATCACTCAATTTATTGGCAATCATCGTAAAATTTCAGCAACTTTTCGTGAAAAGTACAAAATAACTTAATAAAATAGTTAAAAATAGTATTTAAAATCCAACATTAAATACTATTTTGTAAAATTACCCTTGTAACTTTATTCTAGAGCCTCTGATTTTCATGTCCATGAAATTGACTCGGAAGGCAACAAAGTTGTTTTAACTACCTTTGGTCCTTCAAAAGAAGGTAAAAAATACAAAATCATCAACTATTTTTTAATCTTTTTAAAAATTAAACAAAATTTTAACATAATTTTAAAATTTTAAGTTGAAACAGCTCTCCCCAAGTATAAACCACATTATGTACATCTCACTCTCTACAAAGAAGAATACTCCACCATGAATGCTGTCAACATGATTGCAAAGGAATTAGAGTAAATATAAAAATAAATAATATTCCAATAAAAATAGTGAACATTTAATTGGTATATAGAATGCACCGGGCTGATATTCATTATGCTGGACTAAAAGACCGGATGGCCAATTCAAGTCAAAGAATTTCAATTTTGGAGGGTCGAGTCAATGAACTCAAGGGAATATCAACAAAAATTCCTTCTATAAGACTTGGAAATATGAATTATTCTCCAGAAAAAATTTACTTAGGAAATTCACAAGGAAATCATTTTAATATTTTATTGAAAAATCTTCACGTTAAAAATCCTAAAGGCTCTTCTCCTGTTGAAGCTGCTTTCGAAGCCTCCATGAAAAGTTTCAAGGAATGTGGATTCATTAATTATTATGGTCTTCAACGATTTGGTCTCGATGCTACCCCAAATTTTGCTGTTGGACGAGCAGTACTACAACGAAATTGGGAAAAGGTTAGTAACTTGAATAATAATTATAATTAATAAATAAATAAATAAATAAATTTAATATTTATAAAATTAATTAATGACAATATTTTTTTAATATTTTACACAGGCTTTTGATCTTCTCCTCCAGCCAAAAAGAAGTGACTCATTTAGTTTGACACGAGCCAAAAAAATGTGGACAACTCACCGTGATCCAATTTTTATTCTGAAGCAAATACCACAACTTCGAACTCTTGCCACATCCAACTCTCATTTACTAATTGGACTTCGTTACCATTACCAAAAAGGAAAAGGAGATTTACCAAGAGTTTATCGAGCTCTACCAAAATATGAACGAAATCTTCAAATTTCTGCATTTCATAGTTATTTATGGAATCTTATGGCGTCATACAGAATTTCACAATTTGGATTGAAACCAATTGTCGGGGATTTCGTTGGAGTGAAATTGGATCAAGGGTCTAAAGAAATGATTGTGGAAAATATTAATGAAGAAGATCAAGATATTGATGAGAATCCAATTACAATTAAAGAAACAGCATTTAGAGTTTTAATACAAAAAGATATTGATGATGGCCTTTTTTCCATTTCTGATGTTATCCTTCCTCAAATTGGATCAAGAGGTTGAAAAAATATATATTTGTTTATAGGTATTATGAAATTGATTTTAATTTTTGTAATTTTTTTTTTAATTTTAGTGTCCCAGTATCCTCATCCCATGCTTCAAGAATATTTTGAACAACTTTTAGTGGCTAATGATATGGATTTAAATACTTATTTAAGTTTTGAAATGGAGTAAGTTGAAATTCTATATAAAAATAGTCATCATCGTCACCTTTTAAAGTTAATTAATTTAATTATTGTTTGATTGTTTGTCCTCTAATAATTTCAGGGACATGAAGCCATGTACTGGAGCTTTTCGTAAATTGATAGTTAAGCCACAAAATTTAGATTACAAATTAGTTCGATATGATGCTAAAGAAAAAATTGACTTTGAAAAATTAATACCGTCAGATATTGATGTGATAAAAACACTTAATGTTGGAGTCAATGCCAGAACTTATCTCAACAAACCACCCATAGTGACCTCAATGACACGACCTCGTGTCAACAAGTCAACTGATAAATTTTATACTTTGTTAGAATTTTCTTTACCAACTGGCTCATATGCCACTATGGGCCTCAGGGAAATTGTTGATTTTCCTGAAGGGCCTACTTGGAAAGAATTTTAGTTTAATCAACAAAGTCAAAATTACTATTAAAAAATTATTATACAAATTGTTTTGTATAAAGTTTAACTAAAGTTTTTTTTTGAATTATTATAAATTCATGCAGACAATACAATAAATAATTTTGTACTCAATATTTGATGAGAGATTTAGATCAAATTTAAATGTGAGATTTACTTTAATAAAACAACCATTTAAAACAGATTTTCCACCTTTCTATTGAAATGTATAAAGAATTATTTTAAAAATAATTGTGGGACTAGAAAAATGCTGAATATTTTCATAAAAAAATACAAAGTATTTTTAAAACTTGGCCCATTATTTTGGCATAAATATTTATTATTGACAGTTAAAATAATAATTTAATTAATTAACCAATTTACATTATTTTTTTATATACAAAGAAACCCCCTTATCTAATTAATTTTTCAACTTGCCGCTATTTTGTGCCCCTACTTTTAACTCCTCCCAAAAATACTGTAACCCTTTCCCCACTTCCCCTTCAGCTCTCCAAACTCTAGACCCCAAATCCTGCCATCTAGCCCTCACACTCAACCCTCCATCGGCCCTCAAAACTGCACTAACCCCTGAGCCAACACAACTGGCCAGAGCGAAAATCAAGAGTGACCCAGAAGTCCCAAAAAGTACGAAAGAGCCAAGTACCGTAAACATCAATAAATTGGACAGGGACGTAATTATAAAAGTACATGACGCCCCGTAAATTAAACCCACGGGAAATATTAATGGGTCAAATTGGATTATACCCATCACAAAAGAAAATAAAAGCAGCCCAACAGCAAATGGCCCCGCCCTCTTTTTTAAATTTTCATATTCTTGTAAAGTTTCCTCTAATGTCAGTGACACTCCCGTGTAAATTACTGCAAACAGGCCAGCACAGACAGCGCTATCTATAGCAAAATAAATGGGCGAACCACCCAAATTATTTAAAAGCCCACCAATTGTACAAACCGCGAGAAAATAGAGCGCCCTACTCAAAACTGATTCCTCTTCACCCCCCAATAATTCCAAAGTCAGTGACACTGAAAGGGAATAAATGGCGCCAAATATGAAAGTGAGGGGAGCTTGTATGATTAAATAGATAACTATAGTTAAAATTAAAAATACAATAGAAACAACTAAAAATATTTTAGTTAAACTATAAACTGCGACAATGACAATCGTAACTCCAGTCAAAATAGACTTATTTAGTCGCTGAATTGAGGTCAGTTGTTGACCTTGGGTTTTTGCTTTGGCGTCTTGATTATAGTGAAAAATATGGTGAGCTAAATGTTGCCCAAGAATAACAATTTCACGGGCGCCATTTTTGAGGGATTGAATAGCCGATTTTGAAATATCGAGCGCGATACCATTCAACCCAATAAAAATGGCTATGGGGTGAAAGGCGGTAAATATGAAGCCCGTGACGGCCATTCGATTCAAAAGAAATTTTGTACGAGTAGTGAGGAGGAGACCAAATAGAGAGGGCGCTGTTGTGCACAAAACACCGACAAAAAAAGAGAGGGCTGTAAATGTTGCTAAAATGCCGCCCAACGCTTGAATATTTTCACCAAATTCTTCCTCTTCTTCCTCTTCAATGACTTCGGGTGGATCAGGTGTCTCAGCTTCTGCTTGAGGGGTTTCGGGTACGTCAGTTTTCATGGTGTGAAATAAATTGACCTCCGACTTGACGGTATGAAACAAGTTGACCTCAGATTTGACAGTGTGAAAAAGACTATCATCTGATTTTACTAATTCTTCTGTGACCTCTTTTCTCAACGTGACCTCAGCTTCATCGACAATTTCAAATCCCTCCATTATTTCGTCATCACTGATTTCTCTATTGACGCCATGTCCCGATGTGACTCTCTCGTGATGAATAACCTCGTCTGAATCTCTGACCTCTTGGACATTTCGGGTCGTTCTGGTTGTACTGGGGTCATCTGAATCAGTTTCGACTGTGACGAGCTCTTGTGTTATAATTTCTTGTCTATTTTGAATGAGGACAGTGTCCATCACGTACTCTACATCACTTTGGCTATCACTGGCGTCTTCTTCATCACTTGTGTCATCATAAATGACCTCGTCACTGTCATCATCTGAACTGACAATGACCTCTCGGGATTTTCGGCTTAGTACGGGTTTTCCACTCATTTTTAATTTCTCTGTAGTGTCAAAAAGGTCATATTTTTATGGAATTTACATACTTTTCAAAATTATTATTTATTTTTTAGTTACTTAATTCTCCATTCAATCAATTTAACTTTTTTTTACAAAAATCTGGTCAAAATCTATTTTTAAAAATGATGTTATTTTTAAAAAAAATTATTTATTTTAATAATTATTATCAATATTCAACGAAAACTTACCAATTGCGTGTATCAGTTTAAAAATAATTAAATTAAATGATTAATTTAAATATAAAATTAACTACAAATAATTTACTCTTAATTGAAATGAGAATTTTACGCGTGCATAATTTAACGCTGTGGTTATCATACAATGAAACCTTTAAAATTTGTGATAAAAAAAAGATAAAAATCGTTATCTTGAAATGTCATGGTCTTTTTGTGCGTCTCAACAGTTAAATAATTATTACGACTATTTCAAAACTTAATTGATTAATTGGTTGTGGAATTTGTAGTGCCAATTTATTAAACATTGTTTTTGCACAGAAATCCTTGATCGCAAATCAATATCCGCGATAATGAACCTCCATCGTTGAAGCCGCTTTTAAAGTCTATTTCGTTCATTTATCATTTCATTCATTTCATACTTTAGAAACAGGTGCTATATAATACGACCTTGGTCACCTTGACTTTCATGAAACTCCAACAATAAAAAAAGGTCATTGAGCCAAGTTCAAAATTCTTGACAATTTTTTTGAATTTTTTATGGACGCTAATTTCGGCGGCGGTAATTTTAATGATAATGGAGGGAAATTTCATGTCCGTAGCGGTAAAAATAATAGAGTGACGTTAAAAATAATAAAATGGAGTTAAATATAATTACATGGCGGTAAAAATAATAGAACGACGCGGCGGCGGCAAGCATAATGAAGTGGAGTTAAAAATAGTACGGGAACACTACAAATAATTGAGTGGAAGTAAAGTTAATTGCTTTTGACGGTAAAAATTATAAGACAAGAGTAGAATTATTTTAATGGGTGTAAAAATATTAGAGTGGAGGCTTAAATTAATAAAACCCAAAATTGACTGCAATAATGTAAACCAAACCACTTTCTATAGTTTTATTTTAATTGCATCTAATTGTTAACATATTAAAGAAGCCCGCTCCAGTCAATTGAAATTATCACTTCCTACAGCTACTTTGACCTCCTCTATCCGATGGTAATTTTTGTTTTGACGAATTCGAGAGACCGCTTTTTCAATTGACTGGAGCGGGCTTCTTTCAAATTTATGAGCATTTAATCGTTTTTGTTGTTGACATTGATCTTTATTTTATGAAATGGTCATTGGTTTTATTACACAATTTTTCTACTTTTACCTCTCATATAATTATATTTAGTTTAATAATGTTACCGCCATTTTCAACATTTTAACTCATTAAATTTACCCTCCACTTGCATGTTTTTTACCTCCACACGGGCATTATTTTTACCCCTCAAAAATTGACAGCCACTGTAGTTATTTTTACCTCCGTTTTAATAATACCCCATTTTTTATTCAGGAACAAATAAACAGTATCACCTTCTCCCATTCATGGATGAGGGCAAGTGATGCGATGATGTCATGCATTTTCTCGACAAAAGCGACAATTACAGAAAATGTGATATTCAGAGATATAATTAAAATGTTGATGGTTGACAGGGGTCAACTATAACAGTCATGAATTAAAATGATGAGTTATTATTTAAATTAAATGGTACTCTCCATCCAGAGTATTTTCGTTAGTGTGAAAAGTCAAAAAACCGAAATATCGACGACATATCATATCCCACTTTTTCAGTGTAATTTTCACAGCGCTCAAAAAATATAAAAACTTTTTCCCCCCGTGGACATTGGCAAAGTCAATTTTTAGTTAAATTTGAAGTCTAACTTTCGTTAGCTAAATGATTCGTAAAGGTGATTTATTGTTTGATTACTGGACATTTTATTTTCTCTCCATTGTCTCGTTCTTACCAACCCAGTTCCATGTTTCAACTGGTAAAATTCGAATCCTTCGTGATGGGTGGCGCCCTCATGTATTTTCTATTGGATGGTTATCCAATTTTATTTTGTACACTTTATGGACCAATTGTCGTCTCATTCAGTCTCTGCGCTACAGTGTTGACATTCCATTCCGTCATTTGTGTAATCAAATTTTCTGTGCGAGTTTTTTTCTAGCGACTATAATTTGGGCTGTTTTGCTCCTAATAAAAACTTTAGACTTGAATGAGGGGATTTTTAATCAAATTAAAATTTGTGATGAAGTAGTAACACGACGACAAGGGCGGTTGAGATCGATGGCGAACGGCGTCCGGGCCAGGCGCAGTTGGGGGGCCAGGCCAGTGACAAAAAAACGTTTTTTTCATATGAAAAGGCTCGGCGTTTCAGTGCGCCCAAGCCGGGCCCCTGTCAAGGTCCTTGACGTCGCGTCTGTGGATGAAAGTTAGAGGATTTAAATTAAAATAATTAAATAAATAATAATTATTTATTTAATGATTTTACAGACAGAAAAACCTCAAGGAGAGAATATTCGCCACAGGAGTGGTTCATAGTAGCCCTTGGGCCCTCAATTTTCATGGGATTGGTACCCTTCTACGTGATGTATTATTTGTATGATCCGCACTGTCCGCAATATATCTACTCTATACTCCCTTTGTCGTATCAACACCCGGGTATTTTGACCTGCCTAGTTTTGTATGAAGCCTTAACACTTTGTTGGGGATTAGCCGTCGGGTTTTACGGGCTTTTTGTCATGTTCGGGTTTACAATTCATTCCAGTAGAGAACTGGATACTTGCATCAAGTCTCTCAAGTACAATTTAATTGTTTATTTTATTTATTGTTGATTCTCATTAATTTTTTTAAAAATATGTTTTAGGTCCTTAAAAATGTCGGAAGGAGAACTAACGAAAGGATGTAATGAAGGGAAGAGAATTGCATTACTAATTAAATTGTTTAATAATGTTTATGGTTTTCCCATCTTTGCTCAAAAAGTATTCCTAAATATTGGCGCCACCACAAGTATTTTTCTTGGGATCTGTTTCTTCACGTCGTATCCCTTCACCTCCATCGTCTCTTTGTGCACTGGACTTTATTTAATCCTCATCTTTGTCATTTTGTATGACAAGGCCATGTTCCTCCCTGAAAAAATGGCTGAGCTGAAACTTCAAATTTTATTGGTAGGTCAGCGTCTGCCTGGTAAAGTTGATGGGGAGTGGGTCAAGAGGTGGGTGTTGGGGGTAGAGAATGTGGGGATTAAAATTGGGGATTTTTATTTTTTTGAACGAATTTCCACTCCTGCTTTTATTAACTTTGTTCTCAATCAAGTTGTGAGTCTTCTCATTGGTTTTCGTTAATTGTTTACTACATTTTAGGTACAGTCATAGTTTGGGATGTCGGGAGAGCATGGCTAGTAATTAAAATTATTGACCGGGAAGAATTAACTAAGAAAAAACTATATATATGTGTGTTGTCAACACAAGGACATTTCTAAAATTTAGTTGTCAGTGTCAAATGATTCAAATTGTAGCCATTTTCGTGTTGGGCTCATGGCCCTCATCTTACTCCCCTAGGCCCTAAATAACTCCCAAATACATAAATATATTTATTTGGTATTCTAATGGGCCTTTCTCCAGTAAATATTCCCGGGTTTTTTGTATGATAGTCAGATGACATGAGTATATGAAATGGTTCTGGGTCAAAATCCTTAAAACAAAAAGACCTAAACCCATAAGACCTAAGGAAGACCTAAAAAACATCCCTAAAGAAATTATCTCTAAACCCAGAATCCCTAATGGACAAAATACTATTTTAAAGAGGCAAAATCACTAATGAACAAAAGATGTAATTAAACCCCACAAGATTCAAAAGTGACTGATCGTGACTTGGTTAGAAATTGAAACAATTATGGTGGCATTACTGAATTTTTTTCAAGTATCAGTATCTGAATACTAAAAAAATGATGTGTAAAACATTGTGAATGCAATGACAAATGACCAAGGATCTCTATTTAAAAAGGCCATCTAATTGACAACTGGAGAAAATGGGTGGCGCTTCATTTACCAGGGGCGTATCCAGGTTGGGAAAAAGGAGGATGTTTTTCAGGTAAAATGGGTAAAATTGTTGTTTTTATCCGGTCTAAAATTCAGGTTTTCAAATTTTCATCTAAATGTCTAGTGTACGCTCAGAATTTTAGGGGAGTGTTCAAACATCCAAAACACCCCCTAGAAACACGCATGTATAACATGTAAATGACTCATGTACATGTTTGGAATTAAAAGTCAATGTGAAATGTCACCAATGTTACAGTACAATAAATATAACCATCCATTGCTGAAATGTAAGTGAACCAAATGCTTTTAAGTTAAGGACCCGGTCAATGAAATGAGTGTATGGATTTGTGGGTGAAAAATGCAATCGCTGTGCAACTCGAACTTCTTTTCTACCCAACCGATTTTCATGTATGAGGGCTCATATCAAACCTCAGAATCTCCTCTAGTCAACCTACCCGAGATTCTGACCATATGTGTCATTTTAAGGGTCCAAAAGGTCAATCGCGTGAACCCTTTTGTTGTCACTTTTTTGTCCCGTATCCAAGACAGTTTTTGCATCAAATTGTGAGAACTTTTTTTCTCGATTGTTTTATTGAAATTAAAAATTTGTTGACACAGAAATGTTGCCAAGCAATACCTGGTCATTTTGGTAGACCTTTGTTTGAATTGACTTTTGGACCCTTAAAGTGACACGTATGGTCAGAAACTCGGGTAGGTTGACTAGAGGAGATTCTGAGGTTTGATATGAGCCCTCATACATGAAAATCGGTTGGGTAGAAAAGAAGTTCGAGTTGCACAGCGATTGCATTTTTCACCCACAAATCCATACACTCATTTCATTGACCGGGTCCTTAAACACTTATTTTATTTTTAGTCCCCATATTGATTGAATTTTAATTATCTCACCTGATATTCCATTTAACTATTTATATGTTATCAGAATTTATTATTAGCATTACCGATATTATGTAATGAGACATAAAAAGAATTTTCACAACCTTGGCTCATGGTCACGCAGCAATTTTCATAATTTTCATATAACTCCATGTGCCATGGGCATATTTTTTTATCCATTTCTTCAAGAGCTCCACTTACGCATATTTTAGTCAAAAAAATTTCACGGCCGTACAAACAATAGAGCCAAGAACATTCTTCATTTTTTTTATCTTTCAAAAATCTCATCTTCTCAATTCTCATCTTTCAGTTTCATTTCTGACATTGACAAGAGAACATTCTTAATTTTTGAATCAATTAAATTATGGCAGAATATAAATTAACGTATTTTGATTCCCGGGGTTATGCCGAATTAGCCCGCCTCATGTTCGCCATGGCTGAAGTCCCTTTTGAGGACATTCGAATGCCCTTCACAATCGGCCAACCCTCCATCGTCCCAAATGAAATTAAACAAAGTCTGTACAAATATTTTTACATGCAATTTCAAATTTAATTTTTAGAATTTAATTTAAACTAGAATTACCATACGGTCAGTTGCCAGTTCTGGAATTCGGTGACATGATTCTCTCCCAGAGTTTAACTATTGGACGATTTTTGGCTCGTAAATTCAAATTTTATGGAGACAATGACGTTGAAATGGCTCTCATTGATGAGATTACTGACGCTGCCAAGGATTTTGCTGATGGTTAATTTTTATATTATTATTCCTTCGTTAAAATTTAATTGGAATTTTGTATTTTAATCGTAGGCTGCCGCCCAATGTTCACTGGGGACACGGAACAGGCTAAATCAGAAGGGCGGGAAAAAACAAAGAAAACTTTGATCCCACGTTACATGGGAAAATTCAATGAAATTTTAGAACACAACCCAAGTGGGTTTTTAGTGGGAAATTCAATTTCATTGGCTGATTTTGCTGTCTTTAATTTCATTGGGTATATTGGACCCTACTCAGGCATTGATTTGACCAATGACTATCCAGCTTTGCAAGTTTGGGAAAGGAAAATTAAAAATATTCCACAAATCCAATCTTGGATTGAACGTCGACCCAAAACTTTGTTCTAAAAAAATTGTCACGTGATTAAAATTTAAATTGTCCTCAATAAATTCTAAATTCACCGTCATTTAACTCAACTAAAAAATAATTGGCTATTTATTAAACTACAATTAAATTAGTTAGTTGAGCCAGCAGTACAACATTAAACATTATTGATAAAACTTAAATTATTTTTAATCAGTTAAGAAGTGACTAGTAAATTAAATTAAAATTGAACAATTAAAATTTAATGACGGGGTTTCAAATTGATCATCAAACCATCAGTAGGGCGCATGGTGATGTCAATCGTGAGTGGAATTTCCTCAAGTTTTTGTTTGGTTTCCAGTCGAAAATTTCGCAAAATATTTGCAATCAACGTTTTCTCCTCCAGGAGAGCATATTTATGTCCTAATTAAAAAAACACAATTTAAATTATATTTAAATAAAAAATGGTGCTTTTTTCCTTTTTAAAAAATGTCAAACCTATGCAATAACGAGGCCCTGAGGAGAAGGGAACGTATGAATAGAAATGTCGCTCTTTGACTAGTTCCGGCACAAATCTTTCCGGTTTAAATATTTCCGGTTCCGGGTAATACTCTGGGTCATTATGGAGAGCCAGTATGTGAACTATAAAATTGACCCCAGCTGGTACGACCGTTCCGTCACCTACAAAAAATTGAATTCGGCCATTAATAGCCCATTTTTAATTTAAATTGTCTTTAACGTACTTAAAACCAAATCTTCGACCAAAGTTCGAAAAATGGCGGGGACACTGGGACGTATGCGCATGGATTCTTTGACGCAATATTCCAAATATTTCATTTTGGTCAAGTCCTCATTTGTTATGGACCTTTCTGTGTCGTCTCCAAAAATCTCGTCTAATTCTTCAATCACTTTTTCCTGTTAATTTAATTTTATATTCAAAATTGGCGCTGTAAGTAATAATTTAAATTTTTTACTTGTTCTTTCGGATTAAGCGCAAGGAGGAAGCAACACCAAGCAGTGGCGTGGGCTGTGGTGTCTTGTCCCTACAATTAAATAATTAAAATGATGCGCCATCTTTTAACAGAATGAGCAACAAAATTTAAATTTACCGCGGTAATAAAAGTGTCCACTTCATAGCCAACGTCATCATCACTCAAGCCATTACCTTCATCATCTCTGGCGGCTAAAATTAAATCGAGGAAGGCGACATTTTTTTTCTTGGTCATGAAAGTATCGTCATCTTCAACCACGTGACCATTAGCAACTCCATTTTGGGCTTCTTTGAGTGCTTTTGCTCTCAATTCCTTCCTTTTATTGGCAATTATCTAGAAAATTTAAATTTTAAATATGGCGCGTCATTTAAAACTTTTAAAATTTTATAAATACCTCATCACGAAAGTTCTTAAGATAATCTGTGTGGTCCTTTAATTGCTTTCCAGGAGATGAATTATCCCAAATTAAATTGGGGTGGAGCCACGGTTTAATTACTCTTGCTTGAATTAGCCGCATGGCGCTAAAATTAATTTCAAATTGAGATCAACGTGATATAAAAAGGTGACTGACATTTATAAAACTGAAAATAAAGTTACCCGTCAACGGCAACAAGAAATTTGTGGGTGGGGTCAAATTGAGCGCCAATTTTGGTTCCCATTGCCGTCTCTGTACGAAAAATCATTTAATTGAAAATTTAAATTAAATAAAATACCTAATTATTTGAAAAATACCACAAATAACATCAAGAGTACAGCGACTAATGTAAGGACACATGTCAAAAGTGGTGCCATCTGCAAACTGTTTTTTCCACAAACTAACCAAAATTTTGGACTGTTCGTCATAAGTCGTTTGAAATCCCTTGAGAATCCCAAAGTGAAAACTTGGATTCACCATCTTCCTCCTTTTTGCCCATTTCTCTCCTGAAAAATCAAAATGGATAAAAACGAGTCAAACTTTTTTGGCGGGACAGTCTAAAATTTAAATGATCGTTGTACCTCCAAGCCCAACAAGACCGTAGACGAGAGGTCCCAAAAAGTCATAAAAATCTCCTTTGTGAATTTGTGTTTGACTGCTCAAGATTTTCTGAATTAAATAATAAAAAATTTAATTAAATTCAGCTTCTTATTTACAAATTGAATAAAAATGAATTAATCTTATTTAAAACTCAATGACTCACCTCAATATCATCATGTTTAATTGAGAAGAATAAATGGCGGTTCAATAACCGAACTGTAAATCTCGGTCCGTATTTCTGGGGCCATTTAAAAAAGAATTTGGTAGTTCGCTCTGTCAATCCAAATTAAATATAAACTTACTATTATTTTTAAATAAATTTATTAAAATTTTAAAAATCTTACCAACACGATTACCCACCAATTCCCAAAGAGAGCCCAAAATGGGGAGTTGGGGTGGTCCATAAAATTTATTAGTAAATTCAGATTTTTTGCTATCCCTAAAAAAAGCTAAATACAACCCGAGGAGGACTAAACCTCCCCAAAATAAGGCAGCAAAAAATGGAGGCATTGTGGACCAATTGTCACTTGAATGAAAGTGAGAATGAAAATATTGAGAAAAGTCACAACAAATTAATTTTTAAGGACGGGGGTCATCTCCTGGACAGCTGCCCATTGCGTAAACACTTGAGAATTTTATAGAGATAAGGCCACTACCACAAGGAATACGATGAGAGGAAGCTCAAAAATTATTTATAGAGTAAACATGTCCAAGAATGATAGAGAGGCGGATTATTTTTATCTTTGAGTTCATCCTGGTCATCCACTTTTTGTACTCATTCCCATTCCATTTTTGTATGTATAATAAATTGACTCGCTCAACTTTGTTTTAAAATTGTGCTGATTATGAAAAAGATTAAAATTATGGGGTGATCTTTTTTCTCTCCGCCCTGGGCAAAAGAGTCAAGGTTGGGATCAAAGTGCGTTCCTTTCGCATCGCAATTAAATTCAAAACTTTGTTAAAAAAAATTATCGCTTTACTGGACATGCAAGACACGCCCCTTTGGCCAATCAAACTAAATTTAATTTAATGGGGGACTTGATTTCGTGCTAAGCAAACGTAGTCTAGTTATTGGGATAGGTAAATCTTTTTTATGTGGTTGGCTATTTTTTGGTGATAATCAATGCAATATCGTAATTGCAAATTTAGAAAAATGCGGGCTTGATTAGAACAAATTAAAGTTAAATAAATAAACACACGGTTTATAGTACATGAACAATTTAATTTTTTTAAAAAATCCAAACAAAACAATTTTACATTTTAATTTGTATTTAAAAGACAATAAAGCCAAATAATTTTTGTGGAGTTAATGAAATAATAATTTTATCGAAAACTGATAAGAAGAGTGACAACTTGGATGGTGACAAAATTAATGAAATTTGGGGTAGAAGTTCGTTCCAGGCTATGAAAATTCCCGACTTTAATTCCGACATTCTTCACAGATAAAACCCGCCTCCGCACCCAATCCCGATTCTTCTTAAACTGAATCCTTTGGTTAGCCACCAATATTTGGGTCTTGAATTGATTCATCTTTTCAGGTAAGCTAAAAGCCTGGTCATACAAAAAAACGAAAACGGAGGCATCATAAATTCCCACAAAGAGAAAAATAAATGAGAAAAGCGGATGACTCTTTAGAACCCGAATCCCGAAAAATAAGGGAGCAGTAGAAGCTATTATGAGGTACACTTTGAAAATGAAAATGGTGTGTGAGTAAACTCCATTAAACGTTTTGAGTAGTAGCTCCATCTCACTCGCGTCCTTACACTGACCCTTGATCCTTTCGGTGAAATACGCACTTCGTAAAAAATTCTTTGACCTGAAAATCAATTAAACACTCAAGTTTCAATTTAATTAATTATATTACTCACTTGAGGAACTCTATCCTGGTGTTCAGGTCATGGCAACAATCTTGAATGAAAGCCAAGGTCACGTAAATTCCATAGTAAACGTACATAAAGAAATTGCATAACGACAGAGATTCGTACACAATCAAGCCACTCAAAGTGCCCGCATTTTTGTGTGAAGTTGGCAACGCCGAGTAGATGAATTGAAGTGACTCCGGGTCGTACCAGTAGACGATGGCAAACGACAAAGTGCAGCCCACAAAAATGGGGATTGGTAAACTTATCAGAAACCATTCCTGCAACGTGTAGGCTCTCCTTTTGACCTTGTGACCTGAAATATTCAAAAATTAGTATTCAAACAAATTCAAAATGACCCCGATTTTATGTTCCCGCACTTTCATCAGGGACGTCAAGATGATTGAAGATGGCTTCATTTTCTTGGGGATGAAGACAAAACAAAATGTCCGCCCAAAGGATCATTGACACAGAGAGGGCGGAGCAGACAATGTGACAAGCCAAATGATGAAATTGAACGTAGCCCCCCAAAACAAGAGCCTGAAATAGGCGGCCATTAGTCCACAAGGTGTAGCCAGTCAAATGAGTGAGCCAACCATAAAATACCCACCCGCGCCACCCTCGGCGACTTATTCTGATTTTACCCGTAGAAAAATTGAATTGAGCTGGATAAATACAGAGACTGGAGAGGACTTTGAACATTCCATAATTTAACAGTAAATCCTTTCTTTTTATCATCCCAAATTTTAATTGACAGTTAAATTGAAGTTCTTTGAATAAACGAAAAATATTAAACTTGATACAAAGAGAAAGCAAAGAAAAAAAATTAATTTTTTTAAAAATTTCCTGGTAACTTACAAGCATGGTGACGCATGTTTTTCACCTTGATGGAATGAGGTCAAAGACAGTGTGACTGGTATAAAATTACTTTTGACTTAGATGGATGTAGTTTGAAATTTTGAAGTCAATAATTATTGAGTCAAAACTATTGATAAGCCAGTACTGGCTTATCAGTAGATTTGACTACCTTAAAGAAAACGTCGTCTTTAGCGTAGTATCTATGTATTATTTTAATTGACAGGTCCATTATTGGAATTTAGAAAATTTTCTATTTCCTCTGGACAATAGGGGTGTCTACATTTACTCGTTCGTCGGAGCTGAAATGGAAAAAGGTATTTCTACTATTTCAGTCAAGCCCCTCCCCCCCAAGTAGTAATCATACTTGTAATCTTTCTAATTTTAGGGCTAGTCAACTGTACCTTCATCAAGATAACTTTAATTGTTAACTAAACAATTTATTGTCCATTACAAGGAGATATACTTCGATTACAAAATTGGTATGTGAACCTCCAAGGTTTGTGGGAAATTTTGATCCAGAGAAAGGGAATATTATTTTGTTGACAAAATAAAAACAATTTTTTTCCAAACAGGAAATATTTTTTTTTTGTAAATCGGATTTTTAAAAATGAAATAAATCATTTTGTAAGGTAGAAAATAATTATTTTGCAAATATTTTTTTAGAGATAAAAATAATTATTTTGCAAGTAGGAAATACTTTTTTGTAAATAATCTTTTGCAAATAAAAATATTTTTAAATGCCAAGTTTTTTGTTTGGGTTTGGAACCCTTTTTTATTCTGATTTTATAAATTTTAATCGCTTACACAATTGACTTGTGAGCATTCTTCCGGATGTATCGGATTTATTATGTGCTTGCAGGTAAAATGACCTATATGTAATGCTTAAGGTATAACACATAGGTCATTTTGCCAGCGATCTGTCATTGGTTCCTGTCTAGTTCACGGATTTGAAAATGTTTGGAAGGGTCACCCTTCAAGGGTGAAATATGGGAAGGTGGAAGGACTCCACTCTCATGCTTTCTCCTTTCAACCCACTTCCTGTTTTCACAAATGACTGACGACTTGACCATTTTTAGTCAAAAAATAGACATGTCCATTATAAGGCTACATATATATGTATTAAAAAAATTAGGCGTACCATATACACAAGTATAAACTGTAATAGTACTACCATGTACCAATATTTGCTTATAATTTTCGACCATACATAAATTATGGCCAAATTATGGGAGTTGAGTTAGCAAAATTCAGGGTAGGTTTTTGTCAACTCCCATAAATTATTATTGACACTATTTAGATATTTTAATTTTAAATAAATATCTCCCACCATTTGTTTTACTAATGGCCCAACTGCTCATTAAAAAAAAAGTTTTCAAATTGTCTTTGGATTTCCCATTTTCATCGCGACATTTTCTTTTTTTTAAAATGGCCACTATATTAAATACCATACTAGTAAATTTTCTTATATTTTTAACAGTATTTGAAATGGGACAAACTGTCAAAATAAATTTGACCTTGTCCACAAAAAAAGTCATTGATTTAATTCCATTTTTGGGAGAATCCAATCAAAATTGTTTTATTTTCATAAAATATTCACAACCCCTCCCTGGTCCATAAAAGTTTCTCAAAAATTACCAATTCTCCTTACTGCCATCTATCAAAATATTCCACAATTTGTATACAAGTCACTAGAATATTCTACCCATGAATTCAATGTCATCACCACACTCAAACATACCGACTGCTACGTCTACATTAACTACAAGACATCCTTGACTTTAGATAAAAGAAATGAAAATATTTTGTATGAAATGGTGATCTCACTAAACGACAAATTTCGACCTAAACTGAACCTCATTCTCATACCAGATGGCGTCTTGAATGAAACTCTTGTGCAAAATAAATCCACCACAGCTCTTATTTTACCTTATCACAACAGAAAAGAGGCCACTTTCCTCATTGAATACCAAACCAATGAGCAAGAGACTCTAAATTCTGCGCCTGCGTCTGGAAGCCGCAGCGTAGGAAGCCGCCTGGAAAAAGACCAGCATTTAACAAGGCGAAAAAAACGTCGCCTGCCTAAACTCGACCTTTTTTCCAGGCGGCTTCCTATCAGGACCGCATCTTTTACTGTACTTGGCCGCAAGCTTCCCTTTCTCCAATGCTTTTTATATGGCAATTTTCGCCTGGCTGCCTGGACGCCAGGCCGGAATAAAACAACACACCCCTACATTGTTGACTATACAATCCCACTTAAATTTATCACGTCAGATGGCGCTCACAAGAAAAAAGTTTCTCTTCAAATTTATACTTCACCTTTTCAATTTTCTGTTTGGTTGCTCCTTCTCGTTTTCATAATTTCTTGTTCTTTCTTTGTGCCATTTATTTATTTAAAATTGGCGCCCGTTTCCCTTTCTATAATCGATGTATGGAAACTTGTCCCATCTACCGTGCTCTGGATTTACAGAATTCTCTTGGAACAGAGCGACCAACATGAGCCGGTAGAAGTTTCTCTGGGAAAAATTAGAGGTGGAGCGGAAATTTCAAAAACTTGCTGGTGCCTTTTAGGATTTTGGCTCATAATAAGTTTAATGATGGGTAACGTCTACAAGGGGACGCTGCAGTCAACCTACACAGCCTACTATCCATACCTCATTCTTTGGTCAAGACTGGAGCAATTTAATTTTGGCAGTGGGGAATTTGAAATTTATATGGCGGAGGCAAATTTAAATTGTCCATTAGAATATTTTATGAAAACAGAAATACTTTTATGGAATATTCACATTCATGTTGAAATTGAAACGACCCAATTTGCAGAAATTCTTGAACGGTTAGTCCATTTAGAAAATTATTATTGTAGAGTGAAGTGCCTGGGACTTAATGACTGGTCAGAGCCAACAATGGCGGCCTGTGGTCATCATAAAGAATGTCAAAATTCATTTAAATTGATGATGACCTTAAACAAAACAAAACTGACATGTACTGCCCAACTAGACAATGGATTCATTTCGGCGGTACTTTCAAAACCGAAGACTTTGCTAATTGTACCTCAAAATGAGTTTCATTATTTTTGGCATAAATTTGAAATAGCCATGCTAAATAATCCCAATTTAAGATTTGCGCATAATTTAGACACTCCAGATGATTTTTCAATGTTTCCAATTGGCGTCGTATTTAATGTACCCAAAGGATTACTTGAAAAGTATAAAAATGTGGTGCCAAATCGAATCGAGATTTTGTTGAGTTCGGGAATTTATTGGTTCCAAGAGAAAAATTTTCAACTGGGGGTGGACAAGGGGAGTGGCCAGGGAAGGAGTCAAGAGTTGGAGAGGGAGAAGAAAAGTTGGGAGGAAGAGCATAGCCAATATGAACCCCTCTCTCTATTGCAGCCTGCCATTCAACTTATTTTTCAAATTGGCGCCATCTGTATTTTACTGGC
This sequence comes from Arrhopalites spinosus, assembly GCA_034700945.1. Lineage (NCBI taxonomy): Eukaryota > Metazoa > Arthropoda > Collembola > Symphypleona > Arrhopalitidae > Arrhopalites > Arrhopalites spinosus. The sequence goes on from JAQIVZ010001259.1 coordinate 20,097, forward strand.
TACTGGGGTTTTTATTAGAGAATTTATTTATTTTATGATGAATTGGATGAGAATATTAACTGGGGTTTTATTAACGTTGATTGTATTTAAGGAATAATTAATTGCACAAGATGTTTATCTAATTAGAACCACTTCATATTTCTACAACTATTTGTAACTAGATTAGTTTCAATTTTTTGAAAAAGCCGCCCCCTAAAATTCACTAAACGCATAAACGCACCTGAGGTGACTTGCCACAAAATTAATTTAAATTGACATGAAAATTATGTATGAGGTCGCATGTCAAATTATGCACAGAAATCAGGTCTTTTTTGATGCTAATTGTGAATTTTGTGACACGCCATTCTTTGTGCCATTAAAAATTTCTAAACATATTCTCCATTTAAAGTTAACTCGATTACTGCGCAAGATCCCATTTTGTAAAATGATTTCATGAAAACCTTCAAATTATTCAAATGACAAAATTCCAGACTACAACTTTTATTTAAATGATGTCCCAAATCCTAAACAATTTGGACTTAATCATCATCACATTTAACTTTCACTTCAACAAATTTTCAAAATTTATGCCTATCCTAAAAATGCCATGGCGGAAAGCACGACTGGACAGGGAGGGCGGAGAAAAAATTCGGAGTTTGACGCCATTTAAATATTTGGCCATCATTTCTATTGTATTTCCATAAATTTAATTAACGATTATTTTGAATAATTAATTTAAGTTTAAATATTGCCACCATTTTTAGAGTTTGGGACTCCTCCTCTTAATTTGTTCCACAATCTATTTGATTGTAATCATTCTAAAATATTTGGAGGATGGAACCAGTGAGCTAAAATTCTTTGTCACGTGGATCATTATTCTTGTACTGGCAATTTTTGCCGGGATTGTTCAAAGTTTGGGATCAATTTCATCCTTAATTTTCAAGGTATTGTTCAGAAATTAATTTAATGCCATGAAACGAATTTAAATGGAGTTATTTCATTTAAAATCAAATTAAATATGATTTATTTTTTATTACAGCCAGTGATAAGCAGACCACGCCTCTCAAGTGCGGCGCATGCAATGACAATGGTGATTTTAGCCCCCATCTTTGTATTTACATTTAAAAGTCGATTAAATTTCGAATTTAATGACTTTAGAGACATTTTGGAAATTGCTTTTATTTTACTTGCCGGCTTTGACTTAATTTTTTCTATTATTTTTCTATGCTTCATTACTCTTTTCTATGGTTTGGAAATTACTGTAGAATAAATTAAAAAATTAAATGTAAATTATTGTTTATTGATATTTAAAGGACAGCTAATAAATAATTGTGACATTTTTAATTTTTTCTACATTAAAAAAAGTCAAGTATTTTAATTGCCTCATCTGTGCACAATTTTTTGTCTAATTAATGAGAACACATTTTTAATGACCAGCCAAAAATAAATCCATCCACTAAAATCACTTCAATTAAATGGCAAACAATAAGTGAAAATCTTTTGACAAAAATGACAGAATTGGCAAGTGTCTAGCAATTAATTGGCAAGTAATTAAAATTCTGACAATTAAAATTTTTATTTTAACTATAAACGACAGAGATAAAAATTAAATGAAAATCTCTAGTGTTGTTAGTCACGTGGGAAAAAATAGGGCACGTGGTACTTACTACTTACTGTAGTCTAGTCTCCATTTTTTTTGTCGCTGTAAAAATAGACATAATCGTTTGATGTCATTAAATTGGAAATAGGTACCAATTAGAGTACATTTTGTTAATCGTGATTAAGTTCCCTGAGAGGAAGGGCGACCAAATAGAATTTTTATTTCATTAAATATTCATAAACAAAGTATAAAAAAGTGCGATTTTATTTTTATTGTCAATGCAAAAATTAATTTTGTACCCATTTTTAACCACGGACACATTAAAAAATGGGCGGGAAGTGAAAAGTTGTTTTTTTTGTCAAAGATTTGATGGACCATGAAGGACTTTAAAGGTGAAAAGCCCCCCTGAGCCTTTTAAAGGTCTTGCCTATACCATATACATGAGACCCTTTTCTTGCCATTCAGCTGTCCTGTATGAGATAGCCTTCCAGTTAAATTGTCCCTTTGTTAAATTCCTTCATTGTGTCAGTCTATTTTCTACAAACTTTCCAAGGTAAAGGGGACCCTATGAAAGAGCCAAAGGTACAATTTTTGTGCCTTGATTTTCAATACAAGACATTGCCACTATTGCCAGAGAAGTCTTTAAAATATTTAATTGAGTTTTTAAATCAAATGTTTTCAATAAAATGGTTCCTCTATCAGCCTCAAAGTATTATCATGAGTGTCAAAAATTTGTAAGGAAAATTTATTGTAATTACTGTAATATTTAAATGTGGTTCAAAATTTAATTGTCAAAGTTAATTTTTAAATAATTAAATATTTTAGAAATCCATCATTAAAAATCAAATTGATGCCTTTGAAATATTAACACAAGTTAATCCCAATTTAAGTGCCACTATTTTAATTCAAAATGTAAGTCATTTTAATTTTAAATAAAAATAAAAATAAATGAAATTACATTTTTAATTTTTAATTAAATATAGTTACAACAAGTCATTAAAGACAATGACCTTCCTGATCCTGTGACCTGTTCAGATACTGCTCCAGACTCAGAAAATCAATTGCCCGCCCTTCCACATGACCCTGAGTCAACGACACTTGATCCTTTATCTGCTGATTCTGTCCATGTTGACGTTGAAGCCTCAGGTCAGATCAATTAAATTTCAATTTAATAAAATGTATAATAAATTAATTTTAAATAACTTTTATTAACAGAAACAACGGAATTTGAAAAAACGGCTCGACTTCAAAAACGCCGAGGAGTCAAAGTTCAATCAAAGAAAACTCAAACAAAAATAAAAAACAAGGTCAACCTCAATGGTGACCCAACCAAGATGGAGTCAATAATTGTGATGAATCCATGTGACAATTTTAATTTTAAAAGGGCTTTAAATGTCAAGGTCAAACTAAAAAGATTGAAGCACGATTTAATTAATCAGATGACTCTTAATAGACAATTAAATTCCCCAAATTTAAACACCACCGAATTACCGCCATCCCCATCATCACCTGAAGAACCAATTGAAAATTTAAATGAGGATGGGACCACAACCATGACTGTGAGTGTAGATGGGCACATGGTGAAAATACAGGAATTGACCGACATGGAGTGTGAGGCGCTAGAAGCGGCCCAATTGGCTAACGATGAAGCGGCGGAAAATTTAAAAAAGAATTTGCAACTTGTTTTATCCAACTCTCGTAAGTTTCTTACTTGAAAAAATTAATAGTTAATTAATTATTAAATATTTTAATAATTTTTTTTCTTTTTAAAGTCGGAGAAGCCTACAGTGACCTTACATGGAAAGTCAAAAGTTTTCATGAACCTTGACCATTTCAAAATTAATAAAAGTTCGATCGATTAATTTTATTAGAACAAATAATTTAATTACTGATTATGTTACAACTCTGAATTTAATTACAATACAATTATTGTACAATAAATAAATAATTCATTTAATTCATATTACCTTCCATTAATTTAATTTTGTCTCACATTTCTCACAATTAAAATTCATGAGTTTAACCGACCTTATTTTGAGTCAACTTATAACATTTGTCTCTGGTAAAATTGCCGTTAATTTTACATGTCAACTCCCCAATAAAAGCTCCAGCTCCTCCCAAAAGACAGATGGCGCCAATTTTAAAAATTAACTGAATAGCAGACTGGGAAAGAGAGAGGGATTCATATTGGCTATGCTCCTCCTCCCAACTTTTCTTCTCCCTCTCCAACTCCCAACTCCTCCTCTGGCCACTCCCCTTCTCCGCCCTTAATTCAAACAGTTTTTCTTTAAACCAATAAATTCCCGAACTCAACAAAATATTCATCCGATCCCCCACCAAATTTTTGTACTTTCTAGGCAACCCAGGAGGTACACCAAAAACCAAGCAGGTTGGTACCATTGAAAAATCATCTGGCGTTTTTAAATTATGCGCGAATTTCAAACTAGCATTGTCCATCATTGCTATTTCAAACTTATTCCAAAAATAATAAAACTCATTTTGAGTAACAATGAGCAATGTCTTCGGTTTTGAAAGTACCGCCGAAATGAGTTTAGTGTCTAGTTCAGAACACGTGACCTTTGTCTTATCTAATGTACTGAGAAACTTATACTCATATTGACATTGGGTGACCTGAGAGCATTTAGATTTTTGAAATGACCCCAAATACAACAATGGCGTCCAACAATTACTCACACAACTGACCTTCGCCGCTTGCGCGTAGCTAAAAATAATTTTACCAAATTTTGACATCATAACATGATAATCAATTGTCAGTCTCCAAAAGTTCAAATTAAATCCCGCCGAATCTTTCCCGCAATCCAAATCCGCTTCCGCCACATATATTTCAAAATCTCCCCCGCCCAAATTGAACTGGTCAAGTCTAGACCAGGGGATGAGGTAAGGATAGGCGGCAGTGTAGGTCGACTGCAGCGTCCCCTTGTAGACATTCCCCATCATCACCCCCATCCCAAGCCAAACCCCAAACACAAACGAGCAAATTTTTAAAATTCCCGCTCCACCTTTTCCCACTTCCCCCGGGGTTTCTTGGTCACTCTGTTCCAGGAGAATTCTGTAAATCCAGAAGGCCGTCGAGGGGAGGAGTCTCAATCTAGCAATTGGTGTGGCGGCCATCTTTGAATAAATGAAGAGAAAAATGGAGGACGTGACGATGAGACTGAGAAGAAATATCCAAATGCCAAATTTAAATGGCGACGTATAAATTTCTAGCGACACTTTAGCTTTGTAAGCGCCATCTGACGTTATGAATCTGAAGGGAATTGTATAGCCAACAATAGAAATTTGGTGCACTTGATTGTTAGGTACATAAACCATTTTTGAGACATAAAACGTGGCTATGGGTTCATCCATGACGTCACTAGTATTAAATGGCGCCAAAATAAAATTCGATGTAAATCGAAAAAGATCTTCTGGTTGGTCCGTGTTTAAATTTACTTTCGATGGGGTTGTCGATTTCATTTGGGTAAAAATGGCCGTGCCAATTCGAACAGCTCCATCATTTTTATAGAGAACTCCCAACCAGCCAATTTGGCGGCCATATTGGACAGCCTGGTCGTAGCAACGAGCCATCTTGTGGTGACATTGGATGACTAATTGATTTGAACATCCATTAAAAGGAAACGTTTTTTTGACTGAAAACGCGCAAAAAGTTTTTGTGATTTCAATAGTCGCTGGTTGGAACGGCGCCAAACTCATCAGCACCACCTTTCCGTTACTTTGGTACTGAATGAAGAAAACAGGCTCGTTTTTATGCTGAGGAGAAATGAAACGAGTTAAATTTTCATGCACATCCCCTGGTTCTTTCGTAACGCCCTGTGGCATGAGAATAAGGCAAAATTTTGGACTAAGACCAAGACGTTTTTGGCTGCATAAAATGATGTAGTCATAAAAGAAGAAAATTTTTTGTCCAGACTGTAACATTAATGGCGTCTTGTGGCGGACATAAATGTAACACTTAATATGCCTAAGAGTTGTGACTATACTAAACTGGTGAATATTGTCGTACGTTAGTTTCTTCACTGACTGTGGAGCAGGTCCATAGATGGCGTTGATGACAATTGGTGGTTGATTTTTGTGAATAGACTTTGAAGGAACAAATCTGGAGGTGGCGGAATCTTCAATGAGGAAAATGAAACAATTTTTAATTGATTCTCCCAAAAAAGGGGTCAAATTGACAATCAGGTCAGTAGACAAGGTCAACTTGTTTTGGATCTCTTCAAATGAAAAGGTAGTTCCAAATATGTTGGAAATTGTAATGAAAACCAGGATGCATGGGAAGGTTGGTAGCGCCATGTTTAAAAAAAGTTTGTAAAGTGGTTGGTCCTTGTCAAGAAAAAGGTGAAATAAATACAACAATTTTTAGGTAATGCATTGCCATTATAATATGGCTATCAAGTGGGGAAAGAACAAGGGGGGACGTGAAGGCACATGTGTCCTATATTTGCAAAATGTATTTATTTTCACTCACACTCTCAAGATGGGAAAGTGTGGATAATGTCAATACTTTGTGAAGGTTACCCTCAGGAAATTAATGAATAAAAAATTCCATTGAGTTTTTCTCAAATTTCCACTATGTATTGTACATCACCATCAAAATGTATGAAACAGATAATTAAAGATATAAAAATTGTCATTAATTAAATATAACTGTACATTTAATGTAATTTAGCTTACACTCATCGATTATTTATTTTTGGCCAAAATTATTTTGGGCACGTCAGTTTTAACCATCTGTCTCAATTTTTTAACTTGCCACTCTAATTGGGAACTGCCTATTTAATTATTGATTTTGATGATTCAGTTTTTTTAATGTCTTTCCCATGTCATCCTTCTAATCTACCCAAAAATTTATTCTCACGTGCCATTTTTATACAGGTCAAGTTCAATTCAATGGCAAACGTTTTTCTGAATCGGCCCACTCAACAAATCTCATCTCGCACCATTAAAATCTTCTCATCTCTCAACTGCTTTCGCTACCAAAAATGTCGCCCCGTTCAGCCTCCGAGACATTTTTCCCAGTGGGATACATGGCCCACCTCCTAGGATTCTATCCCGTACGCTACCTTTCCAAAAATTTTAGACGCGCCAAAAACACTCAATTTAAACTATACAGTTATCCCGTCCTCTACTCTTTCCTTCTAAATTTTTTTCTCTACATTTTCGCTGTAGAAGTTGGCTCCATCTACATAGTGACAAAAGAGAGGGAACGTCTTCTCCTGACTCATAGAGTTTTAGCGACGGATGCCTTCGCTAAACGTCATTTCTTTGCGGCCTTCTTTTTTACCCGATTTTCAGTGCATATTTGCACAATTATGGCCACCCCGAAAATCCTCCGGTGTATCAAATTATTGGATGAGTATGACGATCAATTTGGTCACGTGAATCAAAATTCTTTGTATAATCGCCACATTTTTGTTTTTTTAATTGGCACACTAATTAACATAAGCACGACGTTTTTACTCTCCTTTCAAAACATGGTTGACCTCATTCAAGATGGCGATAGGTTCCAGCTCTGGACAATGAAGATTTTACCCAATGCAAATATTATTACGGGGATTTTCCACGTGACTAATATCATGGCTGAAATTTCTCTCCTTTTTTCACATTGCACTATTGCTTTTGTCACTTGCTCCATCTGTCGGAGGTTACAAGGAATCGGGGGAAAATTTGCAGAATTTTGTGCAAGTCCATCGCGTCATTGTTCAGTTACGTCTGAAACTGAAGTGATTGAAATGCAAATGACGTCAAATGAAATGAAGTTAATTGAAGTTGAAAAAGAGGCAGTTGTTCAAATCGATAACTTTGAATTGAAAGAAAACTCAAAAGTGGCTACATTAATTCAACAATTTTTATCCATTTTAGAATTGGCACGAAATTTAAATGAAATGGCTGAATTAATTTTATTTGTTTTTGCAATTGGCGCGCTAATTATGTTGGTCGCGTTGTTTTATTTAATTGCGGTTGGATTGAGATACGATTCTTTAATTTCTTTGGAATTTATTACGGGAATTTCACTCTCCATCTTGACCATTTTGAGACTTGTCAATGTATCCAATGTGGGGGAGTCTATTGGGAAGGCGGTAAATTCAAATTATTTAATTGTTATTTATTTAAAATATTTTAAAATTAAATATACTTGAAACAGGTTGACGACCTCAAATGGTACGTGCGCACCAAAAATTTTAAACCAAGGGAGAGGAAGACAAAAGAAGAATTGTATTATTTCCATTTTTTACTGGCTGACACAAAAATTCGGCTTAATGCCAAAGGATTCTTCACAATTAACAGATCGTCTTTGATAAAGGTTAATTGTAAAGTTGTGTATCAATGACAAATTTCAAAATTAATATTTAAAATTTTAATTGTAGATTATACCACCTCTAATTACTTTTGTCGTAGTCCTGACACAGTTTCGAATTACGGAGGAACAAGGCGTCATCTATGGGCGTGGGCGATCCATGTCCAATTCTTCGGAATAAAATCACAATTTAAATATATCTTAATTGTTTCTATAGTAAATCACAATTTAAATATATCTTAATTGTTTCTATAGTAAATTGCAATTAAATTGGGGTAATTTTAATATTATTGAGAAAACAATTGGAAATAAATTATTTTTGTCAAGATTTATTTATTAGCAGCACATTACGAATAAAGGGTTCAATTGGGTCACAAAAATGAAGTTAAAGTTTAATTAAGCAGATTATATTTTAACTGTAATTAAAGATTGGGCATCCAAAATCAAAGATGGAGTCCTCTTGACACCAACATTTTCATTTTCATGTCTGGACAAGTCATGGACATGGAAAGTGAGAGAGAGGACACACAAACTGATTTATCATTACTACCATTGGCTGATGCTGTAAGTCCGTATTTTTATCGAGCGCCATTTTTAAATATTTGACTTGTTCAAGGTCATGTGACATGTGTAGAGCAAATGCTCTCACTTCGAGTGCCTAAAGACGAAAAGTAGTCAATCTTCTTCTTGCTTTGTCGTAACCTCATCAACAAGAATTAGTTCACTCGTGCTTTCCCCCGCTTTTTTGAATTAATTCAACTTTTCCCGCTTTTCAAAATATTTTGCTCTCCAATATCCAATAAAGCGCCCATTAAATGTGATTGAAAATAAACCGTATTTGATAACTTGAGTTTGAATTGATTTTTGTAGGGGGAGGAGGAGGTGACAAAAAATGAGAATGTTCAAAATCAAAATGGCGCGTCAAAAATTGAACCCATAAAAAATTCTAAAACACCTTCCACCCCTACAAAAAACTCTCAAAATTGTTGTGCAAAAGTAAGAAAATGGCGAAATGTATTGAGATTCCAATGATTGACATTAGAATTTATGATAGTTTAAAGTTAATTAAATAAATAATTTTTTAAAAAAATTTGCAGAGATTCTGTTGTCAATCCAAAGATCAAAGTAATGACTCAACTCAATCAGCAGACTCCCCAGAAGGCCCCATAAATTACTATCCTTACCCTACTCGTCAATCGACAAATAAAATTCTGTCAAAAGATGGTGACGGATCTGTCCCTCCCCCTATGGAGAAAAATAAGAGGCGAACAAGGATTTCTAATCGTCCCAATTACTCGTTGAGTTTATCTAAAATAATAAAAAATGCAATTGGTAAAGATTTTACCCGGATCCCCATCCCCGTCAATTTTCTGGAACCCATTTCCATGCTCCAAAGACTCACTGAACAATTTGAGTACAGTGAAATCCTTGATGCTGCTGCCACCTGTGGGAATCCCATACAAGAACTTTGTCTCGTGGCTGCCTTCACTGTTTCGTCCTTTGCCACTATTGCCGTACTCCTCCATTTTTGATCCACCGACCAACTACCCAAATTGACCCATTCTCTTTTTCAGGACCGTACAGCCAAGCCGTTTAATCCACTTTTAGGGGAAACGTACGAATGTGACCGGAGAGACGACAAAGGCTGGTACTGTTTGTCAGAGCAAGTGGGTCATCATCCCCCACGAGCCGCCCAACATTGTATCGGTCGAGGATGGGTCATGTGGGAAGATTTTACAGTCAAAACAAAATTAAAACCCACTTGCTTGGAAGTCTTCCCAGTGGGTGTGGCTCACTTGACCATTTTGTCGTCAGGTATAAATTCAAATGTTTTTTTTTTGCCTCGCGCCAAAATACAAAACAAATTTTTACAGGAAATCACTACTCATTTTGTTGAACACCGGGCAAGGGCATAGGGTCATACGTGCATAATTTGATAATTGGGAAATTATGGATTGTCCGCGTGGGAGATATGAAAATTGTTAACCATACAAATGGCGACCATTGTTCTTTAAAATATTGGCCCACCACAACATTTGGCCGGAATCATAACAACAACGTCAGATTCAAAGTTTGGTTTAGGTCAAAAAGTGTACTATTTAAATTATTTTAGGTGACGGGAGCTGTTGTAAATAAAAATGGGATAATTAAATGGAAAATAGAAGGTTTTTGGGATAAATATTTTCAAGTAAATGAAGTTTGGGATCAACAATTAGTCGATGGTCGATCTGACCTTTCATTAAAATTAATTACTAAATTGGGACCAACTCAACGTCTTTGGACTCGTCGCATACATTCGTTAGTACACAAACGTTTTTTTTTTACTAAATTTTAAATACGGCGCCAATATAATGTTGGCTTGTTTTTAGACCGGGCGCAGAATTATACTACAATTTCACCCCATTTGCCTCTCAGCTAAACGAACCGGAAGAGGGCGTGGCGCCGACAGATAGTCGTCTCAGACCGGATCAACACTACTGTACTACCGTGTAGACTACAGTAGTTGTGATTATTATAATTTCATTCATTGTTGTTTTTGATAAAATTGTAAAGAAAACTTTTAAGTGAAGCTTCGTAAGACTATATACTGCCCCGTTAATGAAGATTGGCTATATCCGTATTCTCTCCATTTAACTATATTTAATTAATAAATTAATACAACTTTTTTAATAACATATCATTCAGTTCAGTTTGTAGCTGGTGTAATTTCCGTTATTTTAATGTATAATACTCAAAATGAAAGAAAATTCCACTTGTCGGGAAATACTAAAAGCTTATCCATTTCTTCTAAGACAATCTAACGATAAGGGTACTCTCCCATTGGTCAAAAAAATTCAAAATATTTTCGTGCCAAGAGCGAACACGTGCTCGGGTATTTTTTCGGCGTGGCTTTCCTTCCTTTTTGCAATTTGGAAAATTGTTAATTGAGATTTAGATCGTTAAAATCAATCGAAGTGGGAGGACAGTACGTGGATTTGTCAGATTAGTTAATCGAGTTGATCGTGAAATTGAAAGATTCTGACAGGTGAGTCCCAAATTTGCTGTGAATTGACATTTAATTTGTCATAATTTCATGGCCCATTTTTTTTGACCTGTGTACATATTTTTCTGACGTTTATTTAGCCGGATCTTTAAATGGGTCCAAATTTTTGTGCGCCCTAGAAACAATGTTCGGCCCCCTAACAAGTAATATTTCTCCCCCTAATAATTTTACCCCTAAAAATACTGTTTCACCCCCTAAGTTTTAATTTATTAATGTTTAATGTTTTCCCCCCTAGAAATCATAATTGTCCCCCTAAAAAATATTTATGATGTCCCTCATGATTTTACCCCTAAAAATCATAATTTAACCTGTAGAAATTTTTTATTTTACCTCCGGACAGTTTAACGCTTCAAAAAAGTTGGAATTATAGTTAAATTAATTATGGACTCAGAAACAGGAGCATCCAGCATCCATATTTCATACATGAAAAATTTTATGACAATTCATCCAATACAGTATTTCAGTCAGAATAGCGACAATGATGAGTTTGAAAATTTGCCTTTTGTGTCCGTCAAGATAGTGATGATTCATGACAAGATGACCCCGAAGCCCCAATGCCAAAAAAACCAAGGCTTATCGGATTTGGATTAAACTAGAAACTTTGTCTTCTAGTACTGAGCCTGAGGATTCCTCAGTGAGGAATTTGCCAAAACACAAAATCAACGGGTTTGCAGACGAATGAATCATAAACTAGACGCCCCTGCACCATCTATTATGAATGCAAGTTATGCAAGCGACTTTGGCAGGACACATAAATGTCAGGCGGGCAATTTATTTGAGTAGACCACTTGGCAATTTTCAAGTCACCGTTTTCCAGTCCACTGAACCTCATGTTCATTCTATGGAAAAGTTTTCCGATATAGTCAAAATTCCAAGAACTTTATCAACTTGGAATCACAAAACCGCAAAAAGTTAATTTGAATTTAAGAGAAAATAGAGTTGGCGAGGTTGAAATAACCTAGTCTAAACAATTTTTGAGCTCGAATAAAAACAAACGTTGGCCCCGCCAATGTCAACTTACGGGCACTTCTCAAAGTGGTGTGAGGACCGTTACAATAAAACCAAATCCTCACACCAATATGTACATGCATCGCGACTGGTAGCTCCTGTTTTTGAATCCATGATTAGCTTAACTATAATTCAAACTTTTTTGAAGCGTTAAACTGTCCGGAGGTAAAATAAAAATTATCTACAGGTTAAATTATTATTTCGGAAGGGAGATTTATGATTTTTAGGGGTAAAATGATTAGGGGTATAATAAATATTTTCTAGGTGGACAATTATGATTTCAGATGGTACATTTATGATTTTTAGGGGTAAAATCATTAGGGGCATCATAAATATTTTTTAGGGGGACAATTATGATTTCTAGGGGGGAAAACATTAAACATTAATAAATTAAAACTTAGGGGGAGAAACAGTATTTTTAGGGGTAAAATTATTATGGGGAGAAATATTACTTTCTAGGGGGCACTATAATGTTTTCCCTTTTTAAATTAATGACAATATTTAACAACAGGTTAGACCTCTGGTCATAAATTGGATATGCGTCCCAGTCCGATACTCGCCTTTTTTCTCTTGACATTTCTGGTCGGGTTTACAATGTTGACATACTACAAAGGTAAAAAATGAATAGAATTAACTCGATGAATTTCATGTTGGCTTTGTGTTGTCCTATATAATTTATATGTAATTAGTAATTACATTTAAAAATTGTCTCGTTTAAATTGTAGGTTTACCATGTTTTAATTGCATCAAGAATAAAAAGAGTTCCAAGGGGTGCATTGAATTTACGCTAGCAATCCGACAGCCAATTCAGCAAAATATGACAGAAAAGTTTACTGGTAGTTTATTCTTTCGTTGAATGAATCATGTGACAAATTGGTGACAACCAACTTTATGTTTCATTTGTAAACAATTTATTTTTAATTGCAGCACGTGGTCTCCCACTCTCTGCTGGATCAATAGAGGTTTGTACGAATGTGATTATTGGAGATACAATAACAAAATGGACAGTCAAAGTTCCTTCCGCTATGCATGAAATGAAGGACTCATGCGTGGACATAACAAGTTTCAACAAGAAGAATCCAATGGCCTGCAGTGTCAGCTACTGTGCAACTGACTTTTGCAAGGTCAATGTAGGGTCATGTCAACTTTTGGAATAATCGGTCTCCACGATCTTTGGGCTCTTGATCTTTATTTAAATTATCTTTGGGACTATTCGACTATTATATCCTTCCTTTAAAACTTGTCTTTTCTCCTATTTTTTGTTTATTTGTAATATACAATATACAATTAATGATAAATAATGTAATAAATTTAATTTGTATACAATAATTGTAAATAATTATTATTTAAATTTAAAAATCGCGCTTAATTTAAATTAACCGATAGTACCAAATCCCAATTGGAGTGCCACAATCGAGTAAGTTGCGATGAGACTGAGAACCTTTTTTAAAAAAATTAACAATTTAATTATTTCCGCCATTTCTAAGCACCCGTTTGGTGCCAATATTTGAATACTTACAGAACCAATGAAAGAGTAGGTAATTGTGAAGAAACCAAGGCCTTGAAATCCAATATTTCCACTTTGAATTTCATTGTAAATTATCAACATTCCCTCCAATCTTTCCAGGGAACTTTCCCCTTTTAAATTTTTGCCCATTTTTTGCCCAAGGAAACGTTGCCGTAAAATTTTTCCAAATTTTTTTGCCTAAAAAATAGATAAATTCAACTCAAATAATCGCCATTATTTAAATGTTACACTCTGCATGACTTACAGAATAATTGACATGAGCAGCTGCTAAAAGTTGTAACCAATAAATGAAAAAACTGAGAATTGTCATTGTAAAAATGAATCCATTTCCCGTAAAAGAAATCAGTGTCAAAATAAATATTGAAAAATGACAAATTCCCGCCAATTCTGAAGCCAGGATTTCACCTCCAAGGATTTCGTTCAATTCATCCAATATTGACATGATTGAGTTGAATCTTTTCATTGTCTATATTCAAATTCAAACCAAAATAATAATTTAATTATTATGGTTTCATGTTTTATATTTTAAAATACGCGCCAATTTTAAAAACTCACCTCGAGGGAATCATCAGTTGAATTTACATTTTCAAAAAAATTTGTAAACAACTGCACAAAAATAAGACCCCACATGACAAGAAAAAGATAAGCGGTTGTCCAAACTGTGTTAAAAATTATGGACAACCATAAAAAAACAAACGCAATGGCGGCTTTTTTGAATTCTGAAAATTTTTCAGTGTTTTCGCTAACTTTGAATATGTCTTGGGTCAATAAATTAAATTCAATGGTTCCCATTTTAGCCAAATTGTTGAAAAATGGCTGCCATCCTTGATCGAAAAAAATCTTCATTTTACAGTGTTGGACAAGTGAGAAACTTATGGCGAGCAAAAAGACGAGACAGAGGGCCGTCCAGGCTAGAAATTTGTACTGTGAAATATCAAAATATTTGAATTTACCGCCTAATTTTATGCTCTCACAATTGTCACCATTTATCAGAATATCATAAATAATCTCTTTATAGAATTGGTTTTAATTAATTTAATTACGTAAATCAAAATTAAATTACCTTAGAATTTGACTTGGGTTGGAAAGAGGTTGGATTGGAGGGAGATTTAAAAGTTTGATCCAAAAATTGAATTTTCAACAAAAGATTCTGCATTTTTGAACAACTTCTGTAGACCACAAGATACCATGAAATGTTAAAGCCAATGTAGCCATATCCAACCAATTTGAGCATAAACTTTAAATTCTGAGGCTGCCCTCTCTCGGCCAGGAGAGAAATTCCCAAAACGTGGACCACAGTACAAATTTCTTGGACCACACTGAAGACCTGTACAAAATACAAAAAATTTCCAAGTTCTGTAACCTTAAATAATAGGAAAATGCGTAATGGTCTCACTTTTTTCCAAAATGGTGCCGACATGACCGAAATGAATCCTTGGCTATCAAAATAAAATGAATGTGGACAAATTTGGAGCCACCCATGTAATTTAAGGACTGGCAAAATTAAATTGGCGTAAAGGAATTCCCCATTAAAATTATTTTGATTGAAATCCTCTTTAGGGGTCATCCACGCCATTTGTTTTTTAAATATTCCCGGTTTCATTTTTACAAAATAATTATTATTATCTTAAGTCTCTCATTCTATTGATACGTTCCAGCAAAATAATGAAATTCGGAATTGAAATTCCCAATTAATTATTTTAATCATGATTAAATTGCAAATATGTAACGGGTGACAGTGCAAAAATTAATGTTAGTTTAATTGAGAAAAGGGTGTGGTGGGGTGCGGCATGTTCACTGATGGAAAAAAAATTATTACGTGTTGATCTAAACGAGGGACAATATGAAATATTGACAACTAGCAAATTATAAAGGCATCAAAATAAATTAAACCCAAACAGTAACCCATCCCTGTTCATCTTTTTGACCTTAAAAACATGACCATGATGGGGACAATTTTTTTAGTGCAGGGTTAATCTAAACAAGGTTAATTATTTATCGCATTTAATTTAATTTTTTATATTAAATATAATCAAGAGTTTTACACAACAAAAATCCCAAAATCTCAATGACCCCTCCTCACTTTCTAAAAAAAATTAAATTGCGTAGAACAAACAAACCCAGATTCAATTAACTTTATGAATTAAATGATACAATTAAAAATGATGTTTTGCATAAAATTTGAGTAATTAATTATTTTTGTGACAGCCCTTAAAAAATTGGATAAGATAATAAAAAATAAAATTAAACTTGGGTGTTATCATGACCCGTGGATACTTGACAAAAGTATAAAAATCATTTGCAAAATTAATTTAAATTTTAGTTTTAATTAGCATCATGACTCCACAAATTTTAAAATTGGCGCTCTTCCTCACCCTCACCCTCTCAATGGGAGGGAGGGCTCAAAACGTATTAATTAGCTCGCCCATCGTCACTGACTGGGGTGACTGGGGACCTGTAGAATTGTGCCCAACGGGAAGTTACGCTTATGGAATGCGGGTCAAATTGGAGGCTGACCAAGGAATTTTGAAGGACGACAGCGCCCTCAATGGGGTTGAACTGTTTTGTATTCAACCAAGTGTACGTCGAAATTCCACCGAATTTCAAGCCAAGGACCCCCTCACTAGAGCCTTTGCAAGTGTCAAGAGTTCTGAGGGTTACACGGGCGAGTGGGGTGGCAAGATTTGGGAGTGTCCTGAGCCAGAATTTGTCAAGGGATTTGAATTGAGATCCGAGCCGGATCAAGGATGGACCAGTGATGGTAAATAATTAATTAAATTTTTTTCATGAGAATCCATCTTTAATTAAATTAATTTTTTTAGACACTGCGGCCAACAACATAAAATTGTTTTGCTCATCAGGGACAGAATTGACAGGAGATGGCCTTGCCTTCGGATTTTGGACGGGCCCTCAAAATTGTCCTAGGGGTACTCAAGTTTGTGGGATACAAACCCAAGTGGAGGGCGAGAACAGTAAGAAAATTATTTAATTAATAGTTAACTATATATGATTGCTATTTAAATTATTTTATTTAAATTAAAATTTTAATCTTTATAGGTGACGATTCCACTTTGAACAATGTAAAATTTGCGTGCTGCGAATAATATTTAATTTTTAAAATGACCGCCTTCTCATTTTCGACTAATAATAAACATTTTGCTTTTTTAAGTATTTTTTATTGTCATCCTGAATTAAATAAAAGGGTGATGACAAAATCTACCCCCCTACCCCCGGGGGTAGAATCTACCCCCTCTTTTATTTTGTGGTGAATCGGTCAGGGTCTGGATAACGGGTCAGTCGATGCGTCCTCCCGATCCATAGAAAGACCGCATGCGTCCTCTCATAGGAGGACCGGATACGTCCTCTCCATGCGTCCTCCCGTTAACATAAGAGGACCGCATACGT